>JALRMM010000191.1:0-69094 GCA_026122155.1 Zymoseptoria crescenta | reverse complement strand
GATAAAGAAGGCGTAAGCAATACGGTAATAGATAGCTTCCGTACGTACTAGCTTACTCGATCCGGTTACCCCCTATAACCTTAGAGCTCGATATAACGTTATTAAACCCAGGTCTACGCCGTAGTTTGTTCGAAGGGTATAGAGAATAGTCGAATAAGTCGCATTAGTAGTATGTTATTAAAGGATAAACTCTCGTAGAGGCTCTAGATCGTACCTTAGGGCACTATTCTAGCGTCCGAGAGCTCTATAAATCGCGGTTTTACTAACGTCTATACTATAGCTTATCTAGAGGGCGTAGCGGATCGCCTTAACCGAGTTATTAGTAGCATATCGTTCGAGGATAAACGCTCGCACGGACTCTAGGTCGTACCTTAAGGCACTATTCTATCGTCTAAGAGCGTTATAAATCGTAGTTTTACTAACGTCTATACTATAGTCCGTCCGGAGGGCGTAGCGGATCGCCTTAACTAAGGTCTTAGTAGTACGTCGTTCGAGGATAAACGCTCGCAAGGGCTCTAGGTCGTACATATTAGCGATAAGGAAGAAATATAGAGTACGGAGAATTAGAAAACTCTACGAACGGGGGTACGAAGTAGCTACGAATAGTACCTAGCGGAGGGAGCGACCCCGCTTACTATTAACCTAGTAACTAGCGTTACCCCTACGTTCGAGGCTTATTTATAGGCTTGTTAGGCGATCGTAATACCCTAGGTATGCGAAGTATAGCGTTAAACTCTTGTCTTACTAATGCCTTAAGAATAGAGAGGACACGCTGTCGCTTACCGCTAGTTTATACTAACCTCTTTACTGCTCTACCTACTTCCTCGTCCTTCGTTCCTTTATCTATCGCTTCTTCGCCTCTATATATAGATATAGAAGGTCGACTGCCGTAGGCTAAGGTATATCCGGAGAGTAATATTATCTATCGTAACGTCTTAATCGACTATAAGGGCTGTCTAATATATGAAAGATATAACCTATAGCTACTTAAGCGCGCAATAGAGAGCGGTCTACCCGCTACTCTAGAACTCTCCGCTTAGCTAACGACTTAGCTAACGACCTAGCTACCGAACGTACTAACGAACGTACTAGCGAACACCGAGCCGGATATAGGGATATAGCTATAGCCTTATAGCGCCCCTCGGTCTTACAACTCCTTTAACTCTATTAGTAACTAGGCTAAGGGCTACCGGCAACTCGGATTTAAGCAATACAACCTTCCTATAATAGTAAGTATCTTAGCGGTAGGCCTACCTATCGGTTACCCCTCCGCCGCTATATATAGGCAACTATCGGCTATACTACGAACGGCTTAGGTTAATAACTTCGGAAAGGTAGTTAGTGCTACACTACTAATGCAGTAGCAGTAGTAGTAGTAGGGGTCGAGTAGTAGTTATGCCGTCGCGGGTCTATCGAGGGGCGGTAGACAAGGCGGCGGATAAGGCGGCGGACATAGAGGTAGATAAGCCGGCGGTAGTATCGCTAGATATAAAGGCATACTAGAGGTGTTTAAATAGCGTGTATTATTTAGCGACGAGTTTAAGGAGACGTTCGAGAAGCCGGACAAAGTCTTTAGATAGCTAGATACCTTCGATACGAATAAATAGAATAGACGGCTACCGGGTTAGCACTTAAAGGGCTTCCTTCTTAATCGAGCGAACGTCGTCCTAATATCGGATCCGGACTAGATAGATTATAGCTTCTTCTCTTACTTCGAACACGGTACGAATACGCTAGTCCGGATATCCGAAGCCGCTACGGATAGGGAGGATATCGAGGACGTAATGCTAGTATTTAGTAGAAGCTAGACCCTAGCTAGTAAGGCGCACAAATAGAACATCGTTATCCTTCTTATAAATAGGGAGGCTAAGGGCAATAAGGCGATATTCGAGCAACTAAGGGTTAAGGCGGAGTATAACTACCGCGCTTAACGAGCGTTAGAGCGTATAAGATCGGAATCGCTAGACCCCGACGTTACTAGCCTACCTTATCTAATTAACCTTATTAACCCTCCGGCTCTAGGGGATCCTCGTTTCTACGAACATTAATAGTAGGTTAAAGCCGCTCGGTAGGAAGCTATTAGGCCGAAGCTAGCTACGAACTTAGCTAAGAGGCTAGAAGTAATAGGACTACTATCGGGGGAACTAGTCGCTAGACCGAGTAAGGGCAAGGGTAGAGTAATTAAACCGCTAGGCCCGATAACGAACGTAACTACGAATAAGGCTCCGAATAATAAGGAGCTACTACTACCTCCTTATTAGCTAATAATCGATCTTACTATATCGCCGGTACGTTAGGGAGCCGTAGCTATAAAGGACGAGGAGCTAGCGGTAGTAAAGGATAGGGAGCTAGCGGTAGTAAATAATAGCGACGATAAAGGTAAGCATAGCTTCGATAAAGCGGAATTCTTCGTAGATAGGGTATTTAATAATAAACGGTTCGGAGGTAGCGATAGAGAGGCTAATAGGACGCCCCCTCTACTACCTTAAGGTAGCAATAGAGAGGCTAATAGGACGCCCCCTCCACTACCTTATTCGTAGGCACGTTCGGACCTACGTTCGCTAGCGTCGTTAACCGTATAACTAAAGTAGAAGAAGTAGCGGAAGGCGTCCCTATTACTACCTCCGGCTTTACTAGCTCCGGCTTTACTAGCTCTACCTCCGGCTTCCGTAGGCCCTCGTAGTAGGAGTAGTAGGCGCATTAGACTGCTAAAGAAGCTAGCTAAGGATACACCGGAGAAGCGCAAACCGTAGATATCTTATATATAGTTGTTAAATATAGTTGTTCGTTCTATATTAAATTATCTCCGCGGTACCGGCGGCTGTATATAGGGGGTCTAGGGCGCGCATGCACATACTAGGACTACTAGCTTTCGTTCTTAGTATATAGTTAGTGCATTCGAGGTAATATAGACGATTTTGAGGTCTTGCCTTAGGAGAAATGCTAATAAGAGCACGAATAGGTGTAGAATGCACCCGAATGTGCTTATACGGGCATGTCTTGGCGGGATTTCGCGCTAACACGATTTTCGGAAATGCGGAATTCGACCGGTTGGCCACTCTGGAGCTTCGTCAGGGACCATCACTCCTCCCGCATAACTTTATCATGCAGATTGTCCTATCAGCACGTGATCAAGAGGTATCGCGCGGATTCAAGGCCGAGAATCTCAGATTTCAAACCATCTTTCCATCACCATCATAAACACCAACTCATACCTCATACCGGTACAAAGGTGGATCAGACAGGAATTGAGGGTACGGACTCCGGCTTGGAAAGGAACAACATCAGCCACCACCGCCCAATATGCCGCCTCAAATCAAGCAAGATCTGAATCGATCAGGATGGGAAACCACCGACCTACCCTCCGTCTGCGAGCGCTGCCTGTCCGACAATCCATACGTCCAAATGCTCAAGGAAGACTACGGCGCAGAATGCAAACTCTGCACACGACCCTTCACAGTCTTCCGCTGGAAAGCAGATCGCACAGCCCGACAAAAGCGCACCGGAATCTGCTTGACATGCGCACGACTGAAGAACTGCTGCCAGTGCTGCATGCTCGATCTCTCCTTCGGCCTGCCCATTACGATCAGAGATGCTGCATTGAAGATGGTTGCGCCGGGCCCGCAGAGTGAGGTGAACAGGGAATACTTCGCGCAAAATAACGAGAGGGAAATTGAGGAAGGAAGAGGACTGGAGGGCTACGAGAAGACGGATGAGAAAGCGAGGGATCTATTGAGAAGGCTGGCAAGCTCAGAACCATACTACAAAAAGCAACGGCGACTCGAAGCGGAGAACGCAGAGGAAGGCGGACAGAAATTGCTGGAAGGGGGAGAGAGCAGCTCAGAAGGCCACAAGACCGGCCCGATTCGCACACAAAAATCCGCATATGGCAGCGCATACGGTCCTCTAGCCTCTCGAGGCGGCGCCTCCTCCTCCAGCAGTAGAGGCGGACGAGGCGGTTCCCGCGGTGGTAAAGGCTTCCCTTCCGCCGCTGCCCTCCCTCCACAACCGAAAGACATCCTCCCACCTGCCGACAAAAACGTCACATCGCTCTTTATTACCGGCGTCGAGGATGACCTCCCCGAACATGATTTACGAACTCACTTCTCTCAATACGGCGCTCTGCGGTCGGTGGTGTGCAGTCATCGCTCGCACTGCGCGTTCATGAATTATATGGATCGCGAGGGCGCAGAAGCAGCGGCTGCAGCGTGTCAAGGACGTGCGGTGGTGAAAGGAGTGCCGTTGAGAGTGCAGTGGGGCAAGCCGAAGCCCATGGACAACATGGATCGTGAGACGAGAGTGGCGAATGCGCAGGCTGGGAGGGGAGTGGAGCGGAGTCGAGGTGGTGCTGGGGGCAACGCGGCGGGAAAGAGGGCGATCACGAGTGGGAGCGAACAGGCTGGTGAGGATTTGGATGGTTTGGACGTGGTTGCGCCGCCGCCGGGGCAGGGAGATGTAGAGTATGCTGCTTTGGCTGGGGAGTGAATAAATTTTGGGACGGAGGTTTACCTGAGAGCGAGCCGTTCTGGATATCGAGATAAGGACGAAAGGCACCGAGACGCTCATTGCAGAGTGTGTATGACCACTGGACTCCTTGTAGCCTGCGTCGAGTCGCAAGGCAAGAGTCATCGAGCGCTACAGAGTAACTGAAAGGCAGAACACTGAGACATTATCAAGACAGCGGAAAATCTTGATTCATCAGTCTGGTATCGCTGTAACTGTGCCTGAACTGCAAACGCAGCCGTCACGGCTTCTGTGCCTCGTAGTCTGCTGTCACAGCTCTCTCCAAAGTGGGTTCTGTAACTTCTCAATGCTTCGAATCAAGTCAAAACTCGAGTGCCAGAGCACCGGCTCACTTATGCGTCGTCGGTCCAATCTTCAAGCTCCTCAAAGTCCAAGGATTAGCACCACCAACACGGCCAATCCCCATACACCAACAACCGCCTTCATCCACATGCCGATCTCAGCTCGCGCCGCCGCGATCGAAGCCGATGTCGTGGACGCCGCTGCTCCCGACTCCGAGGTCGTCGAGACAACGCTCTTGTCAGTCGAAGCAGTCGGCTTGAACGAGATAACAGCGGTGCTCGTCAAGGTCGTCTGGTTTCCACGTCTGCTGGCGCTGGGCGCAGTGGTGGAGATCGTGGACCATCCCGTCCAGAGCGAGGTGACGTTCGTGTTTGTGGCGTTGATCAGCACGCCAAGAGCGCCCGCGGCGGTGTTGACTGCGGACGGGACGACGAAGGGCTCGCTGCTCGTTGAGAGTGGCGCGGAGCCGACGGTGACGGTCTGATCGACGAAGACGATGGTGGTTGCTTGATCGAGGGGAACGGAAACAGGAGCTACGTCGATGCCATTGCTGCCGGGAATGGAGGTGATTGTTACAATTGCGACGGGCTGGGAGGTCGTTAGTTGATTGTCCTCGTGGAGTTGATGCAAAGAGATGCGACTTACGAAGGTGGTGGTCTCGTAAGCTGTGGCGGCTTCGGTAATTGTCACTGCGGTGGCATTCGCGTTGACAGTGCCGTTGGCGCCGCGTGGGAAGATTGGGAGAATCGGAAACTCTCTCTCAACGATCTTCTTCGCCCGAGTCATAGCGTCGATAGCTGCTCCTGCTGTGGGAGAGCTGACCACGGCCGCCGTCTGCGCCGGAGCCGTGATGGCAGCACTCGACTTCTTGGCAGTCATCGCATCACCCGCCGCGCCAGCCTTGCCGGTGCTCGTGGCTTGTGCTACACTCTGTGTCTTGCCGGAGGACTTCCCGCCGGCCTGATCCTTCGGACCGAGGACGAGAGTCTTGGTCATGGCTGGCAGAGTCACCACCTCGTCTTTGCCGGCGTCATCGACGTCGGTGAAAGTCTGTGGTTGGAAAGTCCGGGTGACGGTTGTCAAGAATGGGAAGGCGTCAAAGTTGGCGCCGTCATTGGCGAGTTGGTCGGGTCCGCCTGGAGTACGTTTTACGACCGGACTAGCGGCTGCGGTGCTGTGTGCGTGAGGTGTCGGAGTCCTCCATGCCGTGGAGTTCAGCCAAAGCTCTGGTGCATCCGGGGAGTCTTCATTCGCAACTGAATCTGCGCCCTGTGTCGCGATGGCATCGTTGGGTGGCAAGCTGCTTGCATGTGGTGTTGGAGTCATCCATACCGTAGAGTTCAAGAAAAGATTGGGAGCATCATGCGACTTGGCGGCTGCCATTGCAGAAGACTGCGCGGCATAGTATGCGGACTCTGCAGGCGCAATAGTGCGAGTCTTGGAGGTAGATGGAGCGGCTTCAGTAGCATTCGCCGAAGATGAACGAGGCGCGTACGAGAATGCCCCGTAAGGCGCCTGTGGGAACAAAGGGAGCGATGATTCTTGCACGGCGCCGACCTGCGCACTGTCCGATGGCGCGAGTAACGGTAGCGCAGGATTCTCGTTGTGAACCAAGCGGATCTGTGCAGCGACGCATTGAGATGCGATATTCTGGTCGTAGATGTTTGCGAAGCCACCACTCGTGCAGCCCCAAAAGGTCGTGTTGCCACCCAGAGCGAGCAATCGAGCGTTGGTAGGACCACAGGCAGAGAAACCAGCGGTGTAGATGGCGCCTGCCTGGCTAAAGGCGTCGAACTGGAGCTGATGATTGGCAACAATGGTGCCGACACGAGAGAGTGTATCGATGAGGGTGCCATTGATAAGCCATATGCCGAAATTGCTGACGGAACGCTTGATCGATGCAGAGTAGGTGGGCGTGAAGACCAGCTGCATGGCGAATTGGTCGGTGAGAGAAGTGCTGCAGTCTGAGGGAAGGGGTTGAGATGGGCTGGGTGTCATTTGAGGTGTGATACCTTCCGGCCAGAGAGATGAGGCTGCGATGATGGAGGCGAGGGCTGAAGTAGGGTTCTTGCCTGCCATTGGCTCATCGCGCTGGTGCAGATCGAGCTCAGGGCCTGTGGTCGGCATGGGCATGTTTGGATCGCAGAAGCAGACTGAATACAGCGCGTCAGTTTCAAGGAGGTCATGTAAGGGAATCGCCAGCAGATCAAGCTTACCTTTAAGCGGAGGACAGTGCCTGCAGAAAGGTCGAGTCATCTGCTCTTCGGGCTCTGAGCGCACGGCCAGCGCGGCGGTGGTCGGCGTTGGGGCGATCAGAGTCTCGGCGGGGATGCCGGGGACACTGACGTTGGGATCGCAGAAGCAGACTATCGGAAAGCGTCAGATCACCTCGAACTTCCTCGCAGCTGAAGCGCAAAGCGTCTCACCTTTGCCAAACGGACAATGCCTGCAAACCGGTCGAGTCATCTTCTCTTCAACGGGAGCAGGAGCAACCAGAGCGGGCGCGGGAATGGTGGGGAGAGGAGTGTTGGGGTCGCAGAGGCAGACTAGAGAAGAACGTGTTAGATCACCTGGCACTTCCTCGCAGCCGAAGCGCAGAGCGATCTTACCTTTGCCAAACGGACATGGCTTGCAAAATGGCCGGGTCGTCTCCTCTGCACCGACCGGAAGAGCATGTGCACTTGTGCCGATGATTTGGAAGATGCCGCCGGAGATGTCGAGCAGGACTGCGGCCGCAGCCAGCTTGAGACCAGCGCGGACGAAGCGCATGATGTGGAGAGTTGATGTGGAACTGGTGGTGATGATGAGTTAGAACAGAGTTGTTGTGATGATGAGGTGACGAGTACTGACCGAGTGTGTGGTGATTTGAAGTCGAGGCAATGAGGTTGATTGATCTGGAACAGATCCGGCGACGGTGGTGTTATTGCGAAGAGTCGAGAAAGAAAGAGAGATTGTTGTTGGGCAAAACCTTGGCGTTTGCGTTTGCATGTGCGTGGCAACAATCCAGAGAAAGGCTTCTGATACGATGGGGAGACACAGAAGGTGAGAATGCACATGCGATCGGAAGTAGGAAGTTGCGAGAGAAAAGTGACGGAGTCGTGAAAAGGCAGAATGTCATATAGACTTTTCTTGGTGATGCCATAGTTTTGGAACGGAACCGCCGAAGAGTGGCTCGGCTGGGCTTGAAGCGCATGAGACGACAGAGGAGAGCCATACCTGGACGGTCGCATTCGATCTCCGAGTGCAATAATTCTCTTACTGATGCAATCCTGCACTTACTGTCTTCTTCTTCACAAGCACAAGCGTGGCCTCGTCTCCACTCATGCTGTGATGCCGTCATCCTCCGTTCAATCACGGTACAAATCCTCCAGGTGCTTGATCATTCTCCTCCTCAGATCCATCATCTCGGACTCAGTCACAGCTTTGCTCCACTTCGGCACGTCGTCACCGCTTCCATCCTGCTTCACCTCCGCCCCGTCCGGCACTACCAATCCTTCGTTGACACCAAAGAACGGCACGCCCAGTCCCTTGAGCTCGGCCGTCATATCTGCCTCCATTGCCTGCTGGGCTGCGTAAATTTTCCGGTCGAAGTCGAGAAGCTCAGCGTCTTTATCGACTTCAGGAGCTTTATCCGCAGACTTCGTCGTGGTGGTGCCGAGAGAGGCGAGAATTGAGTCAACTTTGGCGGACGACACTGCGCGGTTCGCTTGAGTTCGCTTAAGGTTCTGGCGCTCGGTGTACCATCGCTTCTCATGTTCGTGTTGGGTTTGGATCATCTGTCAAAGGCGGGACAAGGCCTGGTATTAACGACATCCCTTTGGCAGCGGAGAAGGAGAGGGCGAAGAAACATGTCATGAGAGCTGAGGCGAATTTGAGGCTCAATATCGACTTACCCGCTTGATACTCGCCGCAAATTGAGCATTCTGAGCCGCGATCTTGGTCACGCATCGAAGACCTTCCTGCCAGGTCGTTATGCTGGCCGGATCGATCATGGCGCGAGGTGGAGGCGCAGCAGGAGTCATTTGTGGTTGCGGTTGAGCATGGTGCATGGGGCCGTCATTTTGCTGAGCCTGTGGAGGGAAGACGGCGGCAGTTTGGTTGTATGAGGAGAGTTGTGCCAGTATGGCCTGCAGCGCTGGGTTGTCCATATCGTCGATGCAGACTGAGCAGTTGCCGTGCTCTTGTCGTACTGATGCTCCCTTCGGATGTATTCCCTCCGTGCCAACGCACAACGAATAAATGCAATGCGGCGGCACTTTGGAGATGAGAAGAGGAAACAATGCAAGATCGAAGTGAAGTCAAGACCAAACAGCTGCCAAGGCGATGCGGTCGATCTCCCGCTTCCATCTTCAAGTGTCGACATCATGAATCGAGAAAAGTTCCCGAGTAACAGCACTTCCCCAACCAGGCCACCGACACCGCCCAATGCATTGAAATACATGATCTAAACCCCCGGGACCTCTGCCACATCGTACTTCTCTTCAAAGTCCTCGCCATGGCCCGCTCCCCCTCGGACGCCACGCGCTTCACCTCAACAGGACCCTACATCTCCAACAAATCCACAGGCACATCATTCACACCCAACCCGGCCGGTCCCTCCTCCCCACCCCAAGCAACAAACCTCCGATTCGGCCCCTCCGCCCCAGCAAACGAAACTCCCCAACAAAAAATCGCCCGGCTCCGCGCCGCCGCCGCGCGCGCCAAAGCCCCCCAAGAAACAGGATGGGATAAAACCGTGAGGCGAGGTCGGGTGTGGGCCGACCGCGCCCATCGCTTCACCGCGTTGGGTCTCATTGGCTTCACCGTCGTCGCTACGGCGGTTGCGACGGCAGGGATCACGGATATGATGATGCACAATCGAAGACGGCGGAATGAGTGGTTCGCGGAGAAGAGCGCGGAGGCACAGCGGAACATGTTGCTTGCGATTAAAGCGGTGGAGAGGGGAGAGGCGACGGAGGATCAGGTGTTGTTGATTAACCGAGCAAAGGTAGCGGAGCAGGTTGCTGAGGAGAAGAAGAATCGGCCGGGCATTTTCAAGAGGGCGAAGGGGTGGTTGTATGGAGGGTTAAGTGAGGAGGAGAAGAGGGGAGGGAGATTAGGGGTTGTTGGTGCCGTGGAAGAGGCGGTGGAGGAAAGAAGGGATAGTGGACCTGGCGGTGTATTACACGCGGTCGAGGAGAAGGTGGATCCGTCGAGGAGGAGGGAGATGGAGACGCTGGCGGAGAGCATCAACCCGGCGGGAGGATCGTTGGATCAACGGGCACAGCTTTTGGTCGACTCGGCGTCAAATGTCACGTCAAGTTGGTTTGGTCTGGGGAGACGGTAGAAGTGCAGCAGACAAGAGCACAGAGGGTGGGTAGAGTTTCGAATTGCATGGCGTGGATACGGCTTCGTTTGTTCATATGGGAGGTCTGTAACATTCGATGTAACATTATGAAAGAGTTCATCGACAATGCGAACATACGGCGGGCCATGTATATCGCCATCTTGTCTTCAATCGCATGCCAATGAACGAGTAAGGTAGCTTGGCTGCCTTCACCATTGCCATGGACACTGGACTTCAAGCACTGCAGAAGAGGTCCTCATCTGTACGCGTAGGACATGTTCGTTCGAGCATTTGTACATCGTTACATTACATTGTCTCAAGCGCATCTATTCGCTTCGCAACAGGCCGCAGTGTCTGTACATACCTCGACCAAAGCGCTCAAATTGGCATCATATGCCCGCGTAAAGGTATATCCCAAAATCAAAAGTCCAACCAGACGCCAGCGCTACCATATTGAAGCAACCCCATAAGACTCTCCAGTGTTCCTCGACGGTCATTAGCAACATCTCCCTCTCGCTCTTCCTTTCGCTTCCTCAGCTTGACCTTCGTCTCCATACGAGGTTGCTCCGCCCGGCGTAGCTAGACTTCCCAGCCAACTCCTCCTCTTGTCTCCATGTTGTCCCAGTCGGAAACTCCCCGTGCCGTTCTGCAAGTCAAAGTATCCTCCCTGCCCACCACCCTGCCCTCCGAAGTCCATCCCAGGCGTCCCTCTCATCGCGTACTCCTCCAGCAATCGTTGTCTCTCCGCTCGCCGGGCATGTTGTTCCACCAACTTGCGAGTCACAACCCGGAACATCTCCTCAATCCCCTCCCCATCTTTCGACGACACCTCATGACAACAATCCCAAATCTGTTCCTGTCCCCAAAATCCCGACGAGCGATTACTCCGCGGACTCGAAAGATGTGCCAATCCTCCCGCGGTACCCGGCGGACTCGTCATGAACGGTCCACCTCCCACCCCCGGCGTCGACGCGATCGATGGGTACAACATCTCCGCCACATACCCAATACACCTCTCGAAGCTCACCTCCCTCAACGTCGGATCCTTAGCCACCACATCCGACTTCGTGCCCACCACATGAATCACCGTGTCCCCCGCACAATTCTCCCTCAACTCCCTCAACCAGGTCCCCATATCCTCGAAACTCTTCGCGCTCGTAACATCATAGCACAGAATCGCCGCGTTCGCTCCTCGGTAGTACAGTCGTGAGATCGATCGGAATCGTTCCTGACCTGCGGTATCCCAGATTTGAAGACGGATTTCGGCGCCGGACTCGGGATCTGAGACGCGGGTGGTGAGAAAGGAGGCGCCGACGGTGGATTGGGCGCGGGAGGGAGGGATGTAGGTGTTCTTTGCGTAGCGGTGGACGAGGGTGGTTTTGCCGACGCCTTGGGAGCCGAGGACGACGAGTTTGGCTTCGAGGGAGGGTGGAGAGGTCATGATTGTGGAGGAGGATTGTTGCGACTGTCGATGTTGGGTTGCAGGGTTTGACCCGGTTCGGAATCTGTTCTGTTGATACGCTGCTGTTGGACGCCCGGGTCCTCAAACGATGGGCTGGATCGTGTTCAGTCTGACGGAGCCGCTGGCTTCGGGGATCCGCTCGAAGAACTGAGCTTCGATTTGGCGTGATGCGATCAATGTGAGTGGAAAGCTCTGGGAGTTTGTGGTTGTCTCGTTGCGTCGCTCGGGGTCCCCATGTCGCACTGTACGTTGTGATCGCTGAGCTGTACACAACCTTGTTGTCTTTTATAAATTTCCTGAAGTACACTCGGAGACCCACAGCTCTTTTAGATGTCGGTCGCAGAATCCAGCAGCCGGCCTTCGAGTGTTAAGAAGGAAAGAAGGGCAACCGCGGTCAAGAGAAACAACGATGATGATGCAAGAGTTAGATAGGCGTTGGAACATCTGCCAGTTTGAGCTAGTGGCCGTTGTGCTATAGGCCATGTGATGGAGCAATACGCCACGTGAACGGGTAAGATATTGCGGGCGGCGGGAAAGGATCTTGATTCGTAGACAAGAGGAATGGTGGCTGGCAGTGGGAGAACATTTCGAGGGTGTCAGACATGCGGTGAAGTGTCAGGACGTGGGAGGTGAAGTGAAAGGTCAAAGCCTGCTGTGCTTGCTTTTCTGCAGCCAGAAAGTCTATCTTATGTCGTGCATGTCCTTGCTTCATCATGGGGGTGTCCGATCACCGGGCCCAAGTCATAGCCGTGGCCAGCACTCTCACTGTCACAAACACAATATGGAAAGGGAACACATCATGTGGGACAGCGATTCGTTTGCAGAAGCTTTTGAGCATGCGACTTGCTATGCTACAATCATTCCATGGGTCTCTCCCATATACCTGGCGTCCCATAATGCCGTGGTCATAGTAGTTTTCCATCCGCCAAACGCCATGCACGCAAAGAATCACTTCCCGATAGAAATCAGAGGTGCGATCCTCTATTTCTTCTTGTCCTTCTCCTCCTCCTCCTTGGCCTTCGCACGCTTCTCGCGCTTGCCGACCAGGCGGGCGTCGCTGCGAGCGTCGCGAAGCACGCGGTAGGCGTTCTCGGTGGCGGGGTAGTCGGAGAGCTTGCCCTCCTTGACGACGACCTTGTTGTCGATGGGGAAAGCCTTGTTGCTCTGCTTGACCTTTCCGTCGTAAAGGTGACTGCCGATCTGCTTGGCGGCCTCGACCTCCTTCTCGGATGCGTCGCCGTGCTTGGTGACCTTGGCGTTGCGTGGGAACAGGACGAGGCGCTCCTTGAAGGCCTTCAGGCGCTGAACGTTGACAGCAAGAGCCTCTTCGGAGAGGTTGGCGCGGCGAGGGTCGACGGAGATTCCGATGGTAGGCGCAAGCTTGCGGGGAATGCCAGCCTCCTGTAGATGTTGTGAGAAGCTGTCCCATGTACTGTCCTCATCTTTCAATGCATACCTTCAGCTCAACGAGGGAGAAACCACGGCCAGCGCGAACGCGGCGGTTGTACTTGACGGTCGGGCATCGGACGACGGGGCGGAGCTTGTCGACTGGGCGAGGAGCCAACTTGGCAGCCTTGTCCTGGCGGGCATTGCGTCTGCGGGTCTTGCGACCGGGCTAATCGAAGAATTGGATGTCAGGACATTGCTGTGCACTGCAGGCGCCACTGCTCTCAAGGCGAGAGGGGAATTACCTGGTCGAAGTGCACGCGGACACGGCGTTGCCAGTCCTTGCGGAAATCTGCGACTTGTCAGTGGGATATTCTTCAACGCGCACGTGTGAGTGGTTGATGAGGTTTCGAAGCTTACGGTTGTGCTGGATCTGCTGGTTGTGCTTGATCGTCTGTTCCAATTGTTAGCATATTTGATGCTGTGTTGTCAAGAGTGTGCGGCGCATACCATTTTGGCGGTATTGCGATCTCGTCGTGACCTGGTCTCGAAGAAATCCAAATCTGAAGATGCAAAATTCGAGATAGGTGGGTTCGGGCTTCAGGCTTGGCAAGTGCGGCAGATCTTCGGGCAAGAGCACTCTTAGTCCTCCTCACGCGGAAGGCGCGGTCGCGTCGCTTTTTAGCGGGGCGCGTTCTTTCACGCGAAGTCCTCCTCTCGAATTGCTCCACCACCGCGACTCTCCAAACATGCTACACCATTAGCAGCGTTACTTCGCCCAACCTTGTTCAATCATCATGGCGTCCAAAGCCGACGCTCTCAAGCGTATTCGCGCTCTTCGTGCGGCCGGCAAGACGGCCTTTGACGATTACAAGGTCGAGGAAGCAGAGTCCATATATGAGACAGTCGACGATGAGGGATACAAGAAAGTCGTGCGAAGCCGTCTGGAACAGGACGACTTTGTGGTAGACGACAATGGCGAGGGATATGCAGACGATGGACGCGAAGACTGGCAAGATGAACGACAACCCATGTACGACAGTGAGAGCGAGGAGGACCGTCCGAAGAACAGCAAGGCTGGTATGTGACGTGGAATACTCATTGCTCAATCTGAGCTCTACTGATCACATGCCCAGCAAAACGAAAACGTGAAGAGGACGCGGAACGAATCGAGAAGCAGAACAAGGGCATCAGCAAGTACTTCAACCAGAAACCTACCAACGCGCCGAAACCGAGGCCTGTACGAACCGCCGAGGACGACGACTTCATGAACAACCTGCTAGGTGACGTGGACACAAATATACAGACCCGTGCGCCCTCATACGGAAAGCCTGTGAAGAGCAATGATCGCCGAAAGACGAGAGTCCTGTCTCCTCCCCTCGAGGACATTGAACGCGCTGCACAACGCTCCAAGAGGACAGAGAATGAGCCACCACTTCCCTCCGCACCGACTGAAGATGGCGACACGTACATGGCTCAGAATGACGACGATGACATGATCATGAGCGATCCCATGCCGTCCTCTCCCGCTGTGAAAGCGGTCGAGCGCAAAGAGCATGCCACAATCAAGGCCGAGGAGGAGGAGGAGGAGGAGGATCTCATGGAGATTGCAGAAGTCACAGGCAACGCGAAGCTGAAGACGGCCGTCAACCTCAAGGGCAGCCGTCCGGCACCGAAGCTGGCGAAATCACTCACAAAGCCAGCGTACCCAACTCCGGACAGCTCATCTCCAACACGAGGACCCGCGGATGAGGTTGACATGACTGCGATCAACAAGGTCACTGATCAACTGAGCATCATGAGCAGTCCAGCTGCAGAGACCGCCAAGATCGGAAAGCTGGACAGCAAGGATGCTGTCGAAGATGACGGCTCGCTGCGGTTCTTCTGGACCGACTACACCGAGGTCAACGGTAACCTCTGTCTCTTCGGCAAAGTGAAGAACCGCAAAGATGGGAGCTTTGTGTCTGCTTTCGTCAAAGTTGACAACATTCTCCGCAAGCTGTACTTCCTTCCCCGTGAATATCGCCAGCGTCGTGGCCGAGATACTGAGGAGGAGGTCGACTTCAAAGATGTCTACGAAGAGGTCGACGGCATCATGTCGAGACAGAAAGTCACGATGCACAAGATCAAGCAGAGTTCGCGCAAGTACGCATTCGAGCTGCCTGGAATACCCAAGGACGCCGACTACCTCAAACTGCTGTACCCCTATGACAAGCCGGCTCTTTCGATGGATCTCACCGGAGAGACCTTCTCCCACGTCTTCGGCACCAACACCAATCTCTTCGAGCAGTTTGTGATGTGGAAGAATATCATGGGCCCTTGCTGGCTCAAGATTGAGAATGCCGATTTCAATGCCGTCAATAATGCGTCTTGGTGCAAGCTCGAGCTTCAAGTCTCCAAACCAAATGATATTGCAACAATGGGCGACTCGGACAATCTGGAAGCACCGCCATTGACTCTCATGTCGCTCGCTTTGAGGACCGTGTTCAACCACAAGGAGAACAAAAATGAGATTCTCGTGGCCAGCGTCCGCTTGTACGAGAACATCTCCCTCTCGGACACCACGCCAGCCGAGAAGATCCCCAGCCGTCTGATAACGATCATGCGACCCAACGGCGACTACCCTCTTGGGTTCAAAGCTGAGGCCGAGAAAGCGAATCACAAGATCCAGATGGAGCGGAACGAGGCTGGTGTGCTAAGCATGCTGCTGGCTGTCATGCAAAAGTACGACCCCGATGCTATCGTGGGCCACCGGCTTGACGACGTTGACTACAGCATTCTTCTGAGTCGCATGCGCGAGAACAGGACTCCTGGATGGCACCGCGTCGGAAGACTGAAGCGCAATGACTGGCCGAAGAATGTTGGCAAGGGAGGTGGTAGTTTCTTCGCCGAGCGACACCTTGCCGCCGGTCGACTTCTATGCGATCTGGGCAACGACATGGGTAAGAGCATGATGTCGAACTGTCAGTCCTGGACTCTGGACGAGATGGTCTCGCTTTACCTCAACGGTATGCGCAAGGAGATCGACAACGAGAAAGCTCTCGCTTTGGCTGCGACACGGGAAGGCTTGATGAATTACATCAAGATGTGCGAGGTCGACACGTACTACATCGCAGCGCTGGCTTTGAAGACGCAACTTCTGCCTCTGACCAAAGTCTTGACGAACTTGGCAGGCAACTCCTGGGCTCGAACACTGAGCGGCACGCGTGCCGAGCGAAACGAGTACATTCTGCTCCACGAGTTCTACCGCAACAAGTATATTTGTCCTGACAAAGTCTGGGGTAAGGGCGCCACCAACAAGAAGCTGGAGGACAACGAGAACGTCGAAGGCGAGGAGGGTGCGGATGCAAAGAAGAAGGACAAGTACAAGGGAGGACTTGTCTTCGAGCCAGAGAAGGGCCTCTACGACAAATTCATCCTGGTCATGGACTTCAATTCGCTGTACCCGAGTATCATCCAGGAGTACAACATCTGCTTCACGACCATCGAACGAGGTCATCTTACGGAAGAAGACGAGAAGGTGCCAGATGTGCCGGACGACACCGCGAACAAGGGCATTCTCCCACGTTTGATCAAGACGCTGGTCAGTCGCAGAAGGGAGGTCAAGAAGCTGATGAAGGACAAGGCTGCGACCGAGGATCAACGCAAAACCTGGGACGTCAAGCAGCAAGCTCTGAAGTTGACGGCCAACTCCATGTACGGATGTTTGGGATACACCAAATCTCGGTTCTACGCTCGACCACTTGCCGCTCTTACCACCTCCAAAGGACGAGAGATTCTGCAGTCTACCAAAGATCTTGCAGAATCGGCGCACGCACTCCGGGTCATTTACGGTGATACTGACTCTGTCATGATCAACACGAACGCCGACAACGTTCTCGATGCGCTGAAGATGGGAAAGGAATTCCAGAAGAGTGTTAACGAGCGATACGAACTGCTTGAGATTGAAATTGATCACGTCTTCCGCCGGCTGCTCCTGCACGCCAAGAAGAAGTACGCCGCCATGACTATGGTGCAGAAGGATGACAATACGTGGATCGAGAAGATGGATGTCAAGGGTTTGGATATGAGGAGAAGAGAGTACTGCCAGCTTTCGAAGGATACTTCACAGTGAGTCTTCATCGGCATTGAATGGCGAAGACGGGACTAACAAGGCTACAGAGCGCTCCTCGATTTCTTGCTCTCCGGAGAAGAACCCGAGAAGGTCGTCGCACAGATTCACGACTACCTTCGCTCGCTGAGTGAGAAGATGCGCAACAACGAGATCCCCAAGCACAAATACACGATCTACACTCAGCTCGGCAAGAACCCAAAGGACTATCCCAACGGTGGCTCCATGCCCTCTGTCCAAGTGGCTCTCAAGCGCCTCGCCAAAGGCAAGCAAGTCAAGGCGAAGGACGTGATGGCATTTGTGATCTGCGGCAACAGCTCAGGAGTTGCCGAGAACGCCGCAAAGAACGCTCATGATCTCGATGAAGTCCTCGCTCGAGACAGTCCTCTCATACCCGATGTCGACTACTATCTCGCCAAGCAGATTCTTCCGCCCGTCGAGCGTCTCTGCGCACCCATCGGCGGCACAAACGTATCCCTCCTCGCCGAGTGTCTTGGCCTTGACACGAGCAAATACCGTGTTTCCAGTGCCAGTCGATCCACCGAGCAGACGAATGAGATTACCACACTCGAAAGTCAGATTCCGGACCACATACGCTTCAAGGACTGCGAACCTCTCCACCTCCTCTGTCTCGGCTGCAAACACCACTTTGAGTTCCGCGGTCTCAATCAACCTGCTCCCGATCCGTCTGACGAGCAACCTCTCACACCTCTCGCTGCTCTCACTCACGCCGGTCTCGCGTGTCCCCGCACGAACTGCAAATCACCGATCTCCACACTCACTCTCTCCGCACAACTCGAGCACCAAATTCGAACGCACACCTCGCGCTACTACTCTGCCTGGCTCATGTGCGACGATGCTGCTTGTGGTATGCGCACAAGACAGATGAGTGTGTATGGCCATCGATGTTTGGGTCCAAAAGGCCTTGCATATGGCTGCTCAGGACGCATGGCATTCGAGTACAGCGAGAAGGCGTTGTACAATCAGCTGCTGTACCTGCAAGGTTTGTTCGATGTGGACAGGAGTCTGGAAAAGCTGGAGAGTGAGAAGAGTCTGGTCAAGGTGGAGGGCGAGGCGGAGAAGAGGGAGAAGGTGAAGGTCATGGCTGGCTTGAACAGGGAGCGGCTGAGCGTGTGTCGAGACGTGGTCAAGCAATACCTGGAGAGAAGCGGATGGGGATGGGTCAGCATGGATTCGTTGTTTGGCTTTGCCCTCAAGAGGCTGGGGTAGAAGATCGTTTTTGGATGTCAGGATACCAGGGTCAGCGAGAGAAATGGCGTTCGGGATGAATGGTCAAATATCAATGTTCGTGCTGAATGGCAACAGCGTCGCGGCTTCAGTCTTCTGTTCACCTTGGTCCGTGGATCACTCCTTCCGTCATGCCGCTCAAACTGAACCGCATAAACTGGACTCCGGTAGCTCGGAGTGTGCAGTCCGCGCGAGAGAGCGGAGATGTATTACATTTATACGTGCTGCGAGTGAATGGAACAGCAACAACACTTCCCGTTTCCGGCTCAGACTGTACAGTCTAAGCTACTAGAGTTCAAGATGTGTGTTGCGGTTTGAGCTGAGCCAATGGAGGTACTGTTGAAGAGGCGGCTCACCAAGGAACAAGGTCCAAGAATGGAAGGAGCTGCCTGATCGGGAAGCTTAGCGTGAAAACTTTGACCCGGCCCGAGGGAGAGCCACGCCTTTTAGAAAGTACATCAGGATGACTCTCAACTTGATCGCAACATTAATGTTCGATGGCTCTCGAACGCTGCAACTTTGGCGGCTTCTCACCAATTGCACTTCTGAAAGATCATGGCTGAATCAAAGGTCTCGATGCCGCCTCGTGTGGCGGCAATGGCACTACCAGACAAGAACGATGTCTTGAGCGAGTCCAATGCAGAGCAAGACGCAGCCAACACGATGCCGACATGGCCGCACCCGACGAGCGCAGCACACTCTACGGTCGACGACGAAGGTATTGAGTTGGAGACACTTACTGGCGTCGAAACCAATGTGGCCATGCGAGAGGATATTCCACCCGACGGTGGCTACGGTGAGTGTGACGAGCTTCAAGAATGAATTCCCACTTTTGCTGACATTGTATACAGGCTGGACCGTAACCCTCTGCACATTCCTCATCAACGCACACACCTGGGGCGTCAATGCAGCATGGGGCGTGTTCTTGGCCTACTTCCTCACGGCCTCCACTTTCTCGCGAGCTACACACCTGGAATACGCACTCATCGGTGGCCTCTCAATCTCCCAAGCATTGATGGTCACGCCCGTCGTAGCTCTCCTCAACGAACGTTTCGGTACCCGCGTCACGCTCATCATCGGGACGCTTCTGGTTTCCACTTCCATGCTGACGAGCAGTGTCGCCACTGAAGTATGGCAGCTCTTCCTCTCACAGGGCGCTTGCTTCGGATGGGGAATGGGGTGCCTGTACATCACCGCCGCTGCCATCTTGCCGCAATGGTTCTCCGCTCGACGGTCACTTGCTGTGGGCATCGCGTCTTCTGGAGCGGGCTTTGGAGGTCTGGCGTACAATTTGGGAGCCGGGGCGGGACTGGAGACGCTGGGTTGGAGGTGGACGTATAGGATTCTGGCGATCAGCACGCTGGTTGTCAATCTTACATGCGCGGTCTTATTGAAGGATCGGAACAGGCTTGTGAGGCCGAGCACGAAGGCCTTCGACGTAAGAGAGTACAGACGGGTGGAGACATGGTTGTTGATTGCCTGGGGTTGGATGACGGAATTGGGGTACATCGTTTTGCTGTACTCGCTGCCAAACTACGCGGCTACGATTGGACTCACGCCGAAGCAAGGCTCTGTTGTCGGCGCGATGCTCAACCTTGGACTTGGACTTGGACGACCGCTGGTGGGTTGGATGTCGGACAGATTCGGGCGTATCAACGTCGCCACTATCATGACGGCACTGTGTGGACTTTTCTGTCTGGCGATTTGGGTCCCGGCCAATTCCTATGGAGTCCTCATCTTGTTTGCCATCACAGCAGGAACGGCCGTCGGAACATACTGGGGCACTATCACGGCCGTGACAGTGGACTGCGTGGGAATGCAGAGGCTGCCTAGCGCCTTTGGGATGATCTGCCTGCCACTGGTGCTGCCAACGACCTTTGCAGAGGGCATGGCTCTGGAGCTTGTGGCCGCGAAGGGCTATCTCAGCGCCCAAATCTTCACCGGTTGTATGTTCCTTGCTGGTGCGTTGGCGACGTGGTTATTGAGATCCTGGCAGGTCCATCAGTTGGAGTCTAAGCAGTCTGGTCGCACGCCTTCGAAGTGGTGGCTTACGCTGCATGGACTGATACAGCCGAGGAAAGTGTGATTAAACCCCGTCCTCAATCGGTTCCAGTTGAAAGCATTCGATTTCTCTTCGGTTTTCGGTAGAACTTTGGGCGATGGTACCCTCTTGCAGAAAGGATCCCGAAACGACAACACGCAGTCTTTGCTTGCCGCGCGCTTTCACATTATACGTGGCATACAGCGCTAAGAAACCCATGCAAAAGCACAAGAGCTGGTACAAAAGACCTCTGTGCTGTGACTCTTCGCGTGTTGAAAGATTTCCAACGTCCTGCTGGCAGTCAGCATACAACCTCGATTCAAGTACCCACCTGTACCAACGGATTGATAAAAGCCCACGGAATGTCTGGCGTGAAGAACAAGCTCGCGGGCCTTGCGCCCTCCATGAAGGCCCTTGCTGAAAAAAGCTGTGACAGACGTGATGGCCGCGGTAAGATTCCTCTTACAGCGCAACGAAGGCATCAAAGACGAAATTGACTGATATTGCCCAGAACCCGATCTACAAAGACATCAAAGTCAAGTCAGTGGTCTGTATAGGACGACCTACAGAATCCTCGCTGACGAACCTTCACGTGTCCCACGATCGCTCCGGCAAGAGCGTCATCTCGATTCAAATGTTGAACGAGCCAGGAGCTAGGGTCGCGACAATTCATGTCGACGAGCAGGGTGGCGTGGAAGTCAAGCAGAAATCCCAGTAGTTCCTCGGCGTATGCTGCGCAGCCTTGGAATACTTCCAGCGGCTTCACGAGCGTCGATGCGCCGTGCTTCATCTGCTGCACGGAAATCATTCGAGCTGCAGCCAAGGATGCTTCAGCAGCTGTGAAGCTGACCATCGGTCACTCGCATCCCATTTCAGCATGCATCGGACGAAATGAAAGAATGGAGAGATATCCTCTTCCATCTCCACTCGATCTTCCAGTTTCTGGTGCGTGAGGTCGCCATGCTTCCAGCGTCCTGCGTGTGATTCCGTACTTGGACTCCTCGCCGGATGCACCGTTTCACGTACCAGCTTCGTCAAAGAAGTCGTCTCGACGTGCACATCGATCCAGTAGCTTGAGTGATGGTGCACCTATCAGGCGCACCATCGATTCTCGCGCATCTCTGTCGGTGCTGGTTCCGAACAGTCGTTCTCCGAGCACAAGCTCCCATATCTAGACATGTCAATATTCACTTCTCCGGGTACTCGTTTCGGATGACATCGCCCAGCTTGACTGGATAGTAGTCGGACGCTTGGGAGTCGGAGATGGTTTCTTCATCGATGCGCTCGGCCATCATCGCCATTCGGCGCGAGCGCAGCGTTGGCATCGACGCCCATCGAAGTCTCGATACAGCAGCGCGAGAAAGGCATGCACGCGACATTCTGGGCATGTCCAGAGAACACCGTAGGTAACGTTATGTAGGTTCGCAAATGCCATGGTAGCCCTAGCCCGGGTCTGGAGGAGCACTCTTACATAAGCTATGATTACTAATACAAGCCGATCCCGTCTTCTGCTCGAGCCCCCCTTCAGGTTCCTCTCAATGAAACACCATCAGACCATCAATCCAGGACGTTTCTTCGCATTGGAGCAACTCGTATCGCAATCATCACGCCTTCCGAATCACAATACGGTATCACCTTGATAAGCTCCCCACCTTATCATCATCGAAGCCGTCCCAAGCCGACAGGGAAGTTGGCAAACAGCTCGGGTCCCGTCCATCCGCTCCACGAGCTCTCCAGGTCACCATGACCAAATTGGGCAAAGCTTTGCGTGGACCGACCGACTTTCAACCTCACCACGTCCACATGATGCGAAGGCACCGTAGCTGTGCGGTCCCGATGCGCGCGTCTCGAGCTTTCGCGTCTTCTGCTCCGGTGTTCGGATGCCGCTTTTCGCTGCTGCATCCATGTTCGAGTAACAGGCAGGGCGAGGTAAGGTGGGAGAGCCATCTGTCTCCGCATTGGACCATATCTTTAGCTGTGTAGCTCCACGTTTCTGGGTGGTTGTAAGTATCAGGGTCGAGAAGTTTACTTTCCTTCCTCGATCTGTACTTCTGCTTCCTGGTCTTTCCCACATCCTCCGCTCTTGTCAATTTTCGCTTCCAGCCGTCAAACATCAAGCTGTTCATCATCAATTCTATACACACAACTCACCATGGCCGCCTCATCCCGCGTCGTCATTATCGGCGCTGGTATCGTTGGAACCAATCTCGCAGATGAGCTTGTCGCTCGAGGATGGAGAGACGTCACAGTACTCGACCAGGGACCTCTCAATATGCCGGGAGGTTCAACATCACACGCTCCTGGGCTGGTCTTCCAGACGAACTCATCCAAGACGATGACCCACTTCGCACAATACACTGTGGAGAAGCTCCTGTCTCTCAAGAAAGACGGCCAGAGCTGCTTCAACCAAGTCGGAGGACTGGAAATCGCAACTACACCCGCCCGAATGGAGGAGTTGAAAAGAAAGCACGGCTGGGCGTCTTCTTGGGGCGTCGAAGCGCGTTTGATCAGCACAGAGGAGTGTATGAAGAGATATCCTCTACTCAACAAGGATATGATTCTAGGCGGTCTGCACATTCCAAGCGATGGCCTGGCATTGGCAGCTCGTGCGGTCCAATTGTTGATTGAGCGGACAAAAGCAGCTGGCGTGAGATACCTGGACATGACACCTGTCACGGGCATCGAGCAGAGCGCCGGGCGTGTCACTGGCGTGGCAACACCGACTGGATCAATCCCCGCAGACATTGTCATTTCTTGTGCAGGATTCTGGGGAGTCGAGATTGGTGCTATGATTGGCCTTCCCGTGCCGCTACTTCCATTGGCTCATCAATACGTCAAGACGAAGCCGGTCGCAGCCCTCAAGGCACGAAAGAACCCGCCAAACAGTGCAAGTCTTCCGATTCTGCGGCATCAAGATCAGGATCTCTACTACCGCGAACATGGAGATTACTACGGCATTGGCTACTATGGTCACCGTCCGATGCCAGTCAATGCCGGATCTTTGGGTTTGACGCCCAAGAACGTAAACGAGAGGAACATGCCGTCGCGACTTGAATTTACACCCGAAGACTTTGCTCCAGCGTGGGAAGAGTCCAAGAAGCTCCTACCCGTTATGCAGGAGACCGAGATCGCGGATGGCTTCAACGGCATCTTTTCCTTCACACCCGATGGCGGTCCCCTGGTCGGCCAATCGCCCAATCTTGACGGCTTCTACGTCGCCGAGGCCGTCTGGGTAACACATTCGGCTGGAGTTGCTCGAGCCATGGCGGAGATTCTGACAGACGGAAAGTCCAAGATCGACATGGGAGATTGCGAGCTCACTCGTTTCGAGGAAGTACAGCTGGCCACGGACTACGTGAGCGAGACATCTCAACAAAACTTCGTCGAGATCTACGATATCCTACACCCTCTCGAGCCAAAAGAGTCTCCTCGCAATCTCCGCCTCAGCCCATTCTATGCTCGACAGCAAGAGCTCGGTGCCTTTTTCCTCGAGTCGAGAGGCTGGGAACGACCACATTGGTACGAAGCAAACGCCGCTCTGGTCAGGGACCTGCCGTCAGCATGGCGTCCGATCGACCGTGATCCCTGGTCCAATCGATTCTACTCACCCATTGCCGCCGTCGAAGCCTGGAAGACTCGCACCGCAGTAGCAATGTACGACATGAGTCCCCTCCGCCGCATCGAGGTCTCTGGGCCCGGCGCCGTGCAATTAATGAACAGCCTGTGCACCGGAAAGATCACCAAGACCCCCGGCGCAGTCGTCTACTCCCTCCTCCTCGACTCCCGCGGCGGCATCCTCAGCGACGCAACCGTCGCTCAACTCGGTCCGGAGCTCCTGCACGTCGGCGTCAACTCTCGCGTCGACGAAGTCTACCTCACCCGCGCTGCCAAAGCTCAAAGCACATCCGACCCGCGAAACTGGGTGCACATCACCGACATTACCAACGGCTCCTGCTGCATCGGCCTCTGGGGTCCTCGCGCACCCGCTTTGATCAAGACGCTTTCCGCCGACGACTTCTCCGACACCGCCCTCCCTCACCACACCGTCCGAACTGCTCATATAAAAGGCATCCCAGTCATCGCCATCCGTTTGACGCACGTTGGCGAAGTCGGTTGGGAAATTTATACATCCGCAGCCACAGGTCAGAAACTCTGGGACGCAATTTACAATGGCGGACAGCCGTTTGGCATCATCGCCGCAGGCAGGAGCGCGGGCAACTCTCTCCGCATGGAGATGGGATACAGGGACTGGGGAGCGGACATGTCGACTGAACATACGCCTTACGAGGCGGGGTTGGGTCATGTCGTTGATATGAGCAAGGAGGACTTTGTCGGCAAGAAAGCGCTGCAAGGTCAGTCGTATGATACGGTGACACGCCGATTACGGTCGCTCGTGTTGGAAGACAAGAAGATTGTGGTTTTGGGTAAAGAGCCGGTGTTCTACAACGGGAAGTGTGTTGGATACATTACCAGCGCTGGATATGGTTATACGGTCGGAAGATGTGTCGCCTATGCGTACTTGCCGAGTGGGGTGCGCGAGGGCGAGAGGGTGGAAGTTGAGTACTTTGGCAAGAAGGCGGGTGCTGTTGTTGTGCAGGAGGGTTGCGAGGTTGGGACGGCCAAGGAGAGAGGGAAGAGCAGCAATGCGTGGCAGGAATTCAGGGCGAGGTTGTGAGGGAATGCGGACCTTTGTGGATACTGGCGGTTTGCGGAATACGCATATGACGGACTTGCTGATCTTTACGGCTGTTGATGAGTTTTCTACGACGAACAGATGCTTGCAATTGATCTTTCGGTTTCCCTGATATCATGAGAGTGACGAAAGCCTCGTTCCAGCAGCCTCGTATCCTCCAGCTTGTTGCACACCATGACATCAAAATGCTTCTCCTATATCGCGAGGGTAAAGAAGAGCGCCTTCCCAGCAGCCTCATTCCCTCCAACTTGTTGCACACCATGACATCAAACTGTTTCATCCATATCCACCAACAGACGCTGCAAACATTTCTTGCGGCCCTGCTGGGAGTTTCGACGTCAAGATACGTTGATCGACCCACTCGCAACTCAGCACCTCATTCAATCCATGAACCATGCCTAGTATTGATGACCTTATCTGCAACCATCGGAGAGAGCTCCTTTGATGTCGATGTGAAGACTCAAAACACCAAAAACATGGCGAGTTCCCCTATAGCAAGCTCCCTCCTTCCCAATCGGGCTCGATGATCCCGATGCTTTCACTTCCCAACCCGGCTAGCTCCAACGCCCCGGCACGAAGCGCTGCCAGGTCTTGAACGTCGGACCATCATCCCCACCCCCAGTCTCACGACGACCGTGCTGTGTCCAAACGAGGAATCTTTTTACCTTGCGTGATCATCACGAGCGTGGCCCTGCAATGGTTCAGCCCTTATCATGCTTTGCGGGGTGGGAGGCATCGGTGTGGACGCCGGCCGGACCGGGTTCGTCAGTCAGAGACGCGGGATGGCTTCACATTGCCACCGTCGGACCATATCCGGAGCGTCGACGCGTTCAGAGTCGCAATGCCCTCCATGTCAACGCGGAGGTGCCGGATGATGCGTGCTTCCGTGCTTCTCCAGACTTGACCAGTCGCGTCGCCGGGCCTGTTGCAGGCACCTGGTTGACGGCAGTGGAAGAGTGGGGGAGAAGCAGGCCATGCAGTCATGCTGCGATCATTGCTATCGTCAGACCGCTCTGGCATGCCCGAGCAGGAGCTGTTACGAAGGCCATATGAGCATATCGAGATCGGACTGCAGCAGCACGCAGGTCCAAACAGGGGGCTGGATATCAACCGAGAGTCGACTTGATTCAATCCGTGCAATTTCTCCTGGGCCTGCGTCTCGGTCCAGCTGACTGGAGAAAGTGCTGGCGGGTCATGCGACTTTATCTTTTTCTCAATACGGAGAGGATGATAGTGTGTTCCATGGTCTGGCCAGGCTGGGTCTCGGCTCCGCTTGATCTGCCAGCCATGCTATGCGACGAGCAACCATATCGGGAAATAGGTTCTCCTTACAACGCTGGACGTGCACCTGGTTTCTGTTATCAATGACCTGCAAGCGTGTTGGTCTTGGTGACGGATGGTTGGTGTGCTGGTCTCGATCTCGACTACACTGTTGCTGGACATCCTGTCTCCATGGGGAATCCTCGCCCACCCATTATCGCATTGTACGTTGCTATCGCCACGCAGGGGGGATATGTCTGATATATGTGTTCCTCCTTCCGTCTGCTTCTCTACTTCTCTTTCTTCTTCATCTTCTCCAACACCTCTTTGGTCTTTGGCTTCTCTCTCAAGACTACTACACCTTTAGTCACACACACTTCTCACACATTGCACATCATCCAAGATGTCTCGCAAAGACTCAGTCGGCAAGCTGATGAACTGGTTCGGCTATGGTGCCGGTGCAGAGTGCCTGCCCAAGGCAGTCAACGACGACAACTCACCCATCCGAGCCCTCCCCTCAAATTGGTACAACTCACCAGAGATGTTTGACCTTGAACGCCGCGCCATCTTCTCTCGCAAGTGGCAACTCATCACACACAAGAACCGCTTCAAGCAACCAGGAGACTGGCTCAAGTGGCAGATCACCGGCCTCGAAGTCGTCCTCTCCATGGACCGGTCCAACAAGATCAACGCCTTCCACAACGTCTGTCGGCACCGTGCTTACCCCGTCGTGACCAGCGGTGACAGCGGCAACTCCAAGATCTTCTCTTGCAAGTACCATGGCTGGTCATACGGTCTGAACGGAAAGCTCGCCAAAGCTCCTGGCTACGACAAGCTCGACGATTTCAACAAGGAGAACAACTCCCTCTACCCCATCCACGTTCACATCGACCACCAAGGCTTCGTCTGGATCAACCTGGACGCCAAAGCGAAACCAGAGGTCGCATGGGAGGACGACTTCGAGGGCGTCGACACTCAAGAACGCTACAAGATCTACAACATGGACGACTACGAGTTCGACCACTCTTGGCAGATGGATGGCGAATACAACTGGAAGATCCTCGCCGACAACTACAACGAGTGCTACCACTGCGCCACCACTCACCCTGACATCGGTGCCCTCGCCGACCTCCACTCCTACTCGGTCGCCACCGTCAAGGGACAAATCATCCACGACGCCGCCACCACCGAGGAGCAACGCAAGAACGGCCTCATCGTCGCAAGCACATACTACTTCCCCAACGTTTCCACCAACATCTCGTAAGTCCATCATCGCCATCCCACATCCATCTGACCATCCGTACTAACCATCACCAGCCCTCACTTCTTCATGATCCAACGCTTCGTGCCTCACTCCGCCGACAAGTCCACCATGCACTACCAAGTCTTCCGCAACAAGCACTCTTCCGACGAAGACTTCAACCTCGTCAGCGACATCTACAAGCGCATCATGTCCGAGGACAAGGCCCTCTGCAGCGCCGCCCAACAGAACCTCAACGCCGGTGTCTTCACCAACGGCGAGCTGCACCCCAAGTACGAGAAGGGTCCCCTACACTTCCAGAAGACGTGCAGAGAGACCGTTGTCGGATGGAGAGAAAAGGAGATCAGAGAGGGCGGCGCGGAGATCTGGCCTGCACGGCCGACATTGCCCGAGACTGCGAATGTGTCGATTCAGGACGAGGACTTTTGCAAGGGGTTGAGTTGCGCGACTCAGCCGCCGGAGGGTTTGGCTTGGTAAAAGGGTTTCAGGGAGAGATGGCGTTTAGGTCACGGAGTATGGTCAGGCGCTTGCAGGAGTCGTCACGGCGTTTGTGGGATTTGGGACACGGACAGATTTTGTCTGGAGGAGTTCGGGGATCTTACGACGTGAGAAGCGATGGCTAGCCCTCCACCACGACTTTGATAATTACCTTTTTTTAAAATATGATTTTTTGACACTTTTGGTATTCTTGGCAATGCACACTGTCGTTTTCACATTCACCTCTTCTGGGGACCCACTCGAACCCATGCACGACTCCACATACCTTCCGCTTCGGGAAATTTTGTGGCCGTCAGTCCGGCAGACCGTACATGCGTTGTCCCATACGACAGGCAGCACTAGGCCACGCGCGATGGTCAGTTGTCCGTCCGGCGTCTATATACCCAACGAACAGCCAGATTTAACAAATCTCAATGCTGCTCGTCGTTGACGTTCATGCTGCCCTGGGAAAGGAAGAGGTCAGTACAATACATCGATGCATGCGAGACGAGTCCCATCAGCCATTCAGTGGCTACGAAAAAGCGACCAACGAACACGGGGCATAAGGGCTCAGCGTTGAGAGAGCTCCACAACACTAGGCTTCAAACTACTCTGGACAGTTGTGTATGGAGTAAGTACTCGCCAATAAGCTGGCTGAGATGACTGTCGACCTACATGGGCATGAAAGAAACGCACAAGTTCGTGAGATCGATCTTCCCAACAAACGCTAATTGGGCGTGGTCAATCCGAATCTACCGAGCACCGTTCGCGATCGGACCATGCAACAGAGTCGCTCCATACCACGTGGGGAATCTTGCAAACTCCAGAGTTGCGGGCGAATGTAGTGACAATCTGGTTTGTGCGATTGATGCCAGCGCTAAAACACACTGAGTGTAGCCACAGACCTCCTGCCATTTCGGGTAATTGTCCTAGCGTGGTTTCAGCCGCCCTTTCGCCTAGTCTCAGACGCTCAGACCACCTCGCGTATCAGGCCAATCAGGTGCAAGCACCTGGCCCTACTCTGGGTGAGGAAGGTGCCCCCGAAGGGGATTAGCGCCGCCAAGTATAGTCTGTGCGGCTGAGACTACCTTTCGCCGAAGTCTTCCCTGCGACCGAAGTTCTCCCCTGAGACATCTCTTTTGCCTCTATCAATGCCTCACCCACGATTCAGACCTCCCCAGGCTGAACGACGGCTTCCGGGACAATATGGTGGTGTTTTGTTTCCCGTCACCGCTGAGTTGGAATGAGCCGTGGTTGCAGCGCTCGGAGGCCGAGCAACGACCCCGGGATGTCCCACAAAGAGCATGCCAGCATGGATACTATCGGAGGGACGATCGTCTTGAGCGGGGAGCCTGTGACTGCCCACGTGCTCGGTTCGACGTGTGTATACATAACTACATATATATCTTGCTTTTTCCGCCCATGGGAACCGGCGTCGCCCACAACAACCACGGCCATCGCCACTCGTCTCCAAAACAACCAAACACCACAGTCACGACCGGTCACCATGAATTTCTTCCACCAAATCATCAGCATCGCCCTGAGCCTCGCCCTCACTGCTCAAGCCGCGCCCAGTCCACCCGACCAAAGCAACGTCGCCTTCGGCCAAGGCACCTACGACATGGGAAATCTGTTCAAGCGCTTCCAGCTCTGCGGCTACGGTACGTGTATTACTCAAATGTTTTCAGGTTTTTCCCAGGAAGACAGACATAGTAATGACTGCATGGTAGAGGTTTGCAACGGCATCAAGTTCTGCTGCAAGGCCTGCTTGGACGGCAAGTGCCTCCCCAAGTGAAGCCGAAGGAGATCGTACGTGTCGGGCCACACCTGGACGGCGGGGAGCGCATGAGGATAGCGTGCTGGAGGGTCTGTTCGAACCGCGGAGGACCAAGGAGGTCAGATATTAGACTACAGCGCTGATTCTCCTAGACTTGCATGGCCGAGCATCGACCTCAATGATGGGCAGCATGAGTGATCCATGTTTGCTTCCGTAACATCTTTGCTGGCGTCTTCGCAGGGCAGATGTTGACAATGGGCGTGCTTTGCGATTGTAGTTCCGTGTCGCTTCATGTCAGCATTGAAAGCGAGGCTCGGACATGTCGCAGGTTGTCCATCGGTGGTAGGTGTCTTGGTTCTCGTATTTGTCATCGAGGTACGTTTTGTACTTGGTACAGCACAGCTTGGGTCCTAAAAGCACAGCCTGTAGAGTTCCATAAGACAGTCCCGGTAAGAGAGCTGTCGAAAGTCGTTGGCAGCCGTCGAGACATCGACGGATGTCGAGATGATACTTTTAGCTGGGAAAGTGTACGTGTGGCTTGCTGCAGAGTAATTTTACCAACAGGTGCAGAAGGCCACTGGAATATCTAGTTGGGGAGCCTGAGTCTGACCGTACCTTTGACAAATATCGGCTGACGTGTGGCGAACCCGACTTTCCACTCCATGACACCCGACTTTGGCCAACAGGTGCGCTGTCAATGAAGTGCCTGGCAGAAATGATGCGAGAACTGAGCTGCTCCTGAATTCGAACGCTGACCAGCGTTGTTCATGTTGGATCTGACCAGTTTCGATGTTGGTAAGACTCCTCTTGCACTCGGAATTCTGCGTACATGCTCAGCGCACAGCCTACTCCTGAAGTCGGCGATGATAGCTCTGGGAAGTCAGCATGCTGCTACCCAAAGAGATACATCAGCCTCTCGTCTCATCAACGGAACAGACTCATCTCAACAACAAACCAATCTTTCCATTCATACCTTCAACGCACCTTCTCAACACTCCACGATCTAGCACTTTCTCACCACTGAACGACCATTCCAAGCCACCTGCACAACTCAAAGCAAGATGTACACTTCCACCACCGCCGTCTTCGCCATCGCCCTCGCGGCCTCCACGACCCTGGCAGCACCCAGCCAGGTGAAACGCCAGACAGCGCCCTGCATGCTCAACACCGTCACCAACCCCGACGCCAGCCAGGTTGCCAACTCGATCAATCAGTGGAACGCGGATGTGAATGCCGTCAATGGCTTCCTCGACACAGCTTCCACTTTGTCCGGAGACGCACTCAGCGCTGCGGCTCAGAACGCCTTCAACATGGCTCAGGACGAGCCATGCCAGTTGATGTATGTGTCGGACCGAATCAATTTGCCATCTTCCACCAGAAAAAGAAGTTGAAACTGACAAGAATGCTTGAACAGGACGTTGGCCTCCGTTCCCGCAATCGGTACTGCAGCTTTCACCTGCGCGGTTTCCGACCTCACCAACATCTTCAAGACACGAGTAGGTTCATTCCCGCCAGTTCGTCCAACCCGTCCATGCACATTTGTTGACACTCCGACAGGTCCTGGATAACTTGCAAACCATCATCGACAGCCCGACAGACACCACCGCCGTCCACGCTGCGGTCGACGACATCAACTTGATTCGTTGCTGCAACGTTCTGCCAGACGCGAGCATTCTGTGGACCGATACGGCTGAGGACTCGGGTATTGGCGGAACCGTGCCGACGGTGGCTAATAGAGAGGATGCTTGTGCTAGCGTTAATTGTTCGGCTCAGACTCCGATCTGCGCGTCTATGGACAACAGCCCCTTTTGAAGATCGTAAAGACGCCCGGTCGCTGTTGCTGCGACGGCTGATGCGAGGTCGCTGTTGAGGTTGATCCATTTGTTGGGGCGTTGATAGACTTGGTTGCTGCTTTTCATACACCTTCCTTTGGCCTGCAGGGCATTGTGCTCACGTAGAATTGTGCTGCGAAAAAACGAATTCTTGGTTCTGGCGTCCAGAGCGTCGGGCCGCATCATTCCTGTCAGGTTCCCGTCCATCTGAACACCTCAAATGTCTCTGTATTGTTCGTATCCCAGGTTGGACTCCAAGTCATGATCCCGTTCCTCGCAATTTTGTTGGGCATCTGCCGATCTTCTCTCAAGATTGCGACTGACCGATCATCTCCCTCCAACAGCCGCATACCCTCCCCTTCCCACACCCATCGCAGCGCCTCCTCCATCCTTCGCAGCTCTCCACCTCTCCCAGACCGGCTTCAACAACGCCCACCCCAGCAGTCCGCCCGTAGCCAAAATAAATCCATACACAACCACCCGATCTTTGTACGAATCCCTCTGGAAACATGTCGCCGCTACGTCCTCCTCTTTTGCACCTTTGCATATCGGAAGGTTGTAAGATAAGCAGAACGACTTGTTGCAGTCGGCGCAGGTTTTCGGGTGGAGAGGTGGTGTTGTCTTGGGCGGGTCGTCGTCGGCGCGGAGATGGAGTGCGAGACCAGGATCAGGGGAGGGAGCGGTTAGTGGAGCGGGCGTGTTGGGTCCCAGGAGGGGGATGATGGTGCTGTTGTTGAAGCAAGTGCATTTGCAGAAGGAGGTGGGTTCTGGGGGTGGGGAGGTCAGAGTGGAGCTTTGGATGGGGAGGACGTGTGGCTTACTGGTTGCGAGGGACAAGGAGAGGAAGGAGAGGAAGAGGAGGAGAAGTCGGAGGTGGCGGTTCATTGTTGCAGTGGGGATGATTCTGGCTATGATTTGTCCATGTTCCTGTTGCTGGCGTGTCTTTGAGATGTTGTTGGATCGTAGAAATGTCGATCGATCGTTCAACGTGCAGTACATCCTCCATTCATTCACATGTGAGACGGGGTCCGGAGTCCAGAGCTCAACGGGCCGCCCCGCTCTCAGCCGCACTCGATCAGCAGAAGAATAATTCCGACAATCCACAAACACAATCACCTTCCGCAACCTTCAACGTCCCTCACGATGCTCCAATAACGCCATGGACCCTCCAGCTCGCGTTCGCCTACACATCACTCCTTTCATGCCCTCGCTCCTCGATCGCTACGTGCCCGACTCGCTCAAACCGCAAGCTTCGAACATCTCCTTCCATACCGTTGAGACTTTTCCAGAACGAGGATTCGGCTACGTGGAATTGCCCGCGACTGAAGCGCAGAAGCTGAAAGCGAAGCTCAACGGAATGACGTTGAAAGGAGCGAAAGTGAAGATCGAAGAGGCGAGGCCGGAGAAGAAGAGGAAGAGTAGCGAGGCTGTTGACGACGAGGATGTAGAGGAGCAGAAGCCAAGAAAGAAGTCGAAGAAGGAAAAGACGGGGAAGAAGGAGCAGAAGAAGGAGAAGCCTAAGCGGTCTGAAAAGGTGCTTTCGGGATATGAGCTGGATGAAGGAAGGCATGTAAAGAGAGGCTGGGTGGAGGAGAGTGCTGGCAAGAGCAAGAATGGGAAGAAGGAGAAGGAAGGAAAGAAGCTGAAGTTTAAGACTGTGATAGATGAGAATAAACTTGTAGTCGGCGAGTCCAAAGATAAAAAGGACAAGAAAGAAAAGAAGGAGAAGAAGGAGAAGTCTCAGCACGGCCATAAGAAGGAAGTTGTCTTGACGGAGTTTGCGAAGAGTACGAAATTGAACTTTCCAAATGTCAAGGGGGAGAGGAAGGATTTGACATATGAAGAAGGGCAAGGCTGGGTCGACAAGCACGGCAATGTGGTGGAAGCTGAACCGCCGTCCAAGAAGAGGAAGAGAACTAAAGTCGCCAAAGAATCGAAACCAGCTGCCGTCGATGGACCAGTCTCGGCCGTAGAGTCAGATGCGGAGATGGCGGACGAGAAGACTCGCGATCTCTCACCAAACGGCGACATTGCCTCGTCCGATTTCTCCCCATCGGAAGCCTCCACTGTCATCTCAACCGACGAGTCCAGCGACGTCGACGAAGAGACCACCCGCCACCTCGATCAAGCCACCTCCAACGCTCTTGCAAATATCACCCCGACAGGAGTGTCAGCCACAGCTCTCGGATCCGTCAGCGAAATGACGCAAACTCCACCACCAGGCGAAGACCATTCGCAGAAAGGAATCCACCCCCTCGAAGCCCTCTTCAAACGCGCTCCACCTACCGCGACTTCAAACGAGCCTTCAACTCAGACCGAGTCTTTCGGCTTCTTCGGCAATGCGGCCGGGGGATCCTCCGACGACGAGACGGAGAAGATGCAAATTGACATCCCGGTAGCAAACAATCTACCGTCGTTACAAACCGCTCCGCAAACCCCCCACACGAAACGAGACTTGGAATGGAGAAGTATACGGTCCGCGGCCCCAACGCCAGATACAGCGGCTATTGGGAAGAGATTTGAGTTTCCTCCTACTAACAATGGATACGACGATGAAGAGGAGGAGGAAGAGGATGATGACGACGCGGGAGAAAGGCAAGGAAGTACGGCTGCTGGCGCGGAAGACAAGAAGAACGTGGGCCGAGAAGGCGAAAGTGAATTTCGACAGTGGTTCTACCAGAATCGAGGAGATTTGAATCGAGCGTGGAAGAAGCGACGGAAGGAGGAGAGGAAGGTGGAAAGACAGAGGGAGAATCGGAGGGTGGGGAGGAAGATGGCTTGAACGAAACTATTCCACCGGTAACAGGAGGTACGGAACTCAAACCTCACGACTCATCGGATGATATATGCCCCTCCAAATCCCAACAATCATCAGAACCAAATCTTCTCACATGACAACATATATTCCGCACGCCCAGCTCATAGCTTGACAGCACCACCCTCCTTCTCCTTCGCCTCCCCGACTTTCTTCCAAGCCATCTCCGCAAACACCTCCCTCTCGCCACCATACTTCTGCGCCTGCCCACTACTCGCCTGCCGCGTCGCGTACCTCGCGGCAATCCCCTGGAAGATAATGCTATCCCTAAACAGCGCAAACGCCGTCGCCCACGCGACATCCTTCTCGCTGACGGTGAAGCCCACGTCGGATTGATACCATGCTATGCATTCTTCCTTGGTGGGAAGACCCGGGTGAGAGGCGGCGGTGGACTTGGGGTCGGAGGAGGGGAGGAAGGCTTCGTCGGCGTGCACGCGCGGCCAGGAGGGAGTACTGGTGGAGATTGTCCAGGGTTGGATGAGATTTGTGAGATCGGCCAGGGGGTGTCCGATCGTGGCCATTTCCCAGTCGAGGATGCCGATGACGCGGGGTTCGGTCTTGTGGAAGACGAGGTTGTCGATTTTGAAGTCGCCGTGGAAGAGGACTCCTCGATCTTTGGGCTGGGTGGCAGGTTGAGAGAAGTATTTCAAGAAGTCCTGGAAGTGGGGCAGTTGGCCGACTGGGACGCCCGTGTCGACGTCTCTGGCACTCGCTTGGGACTCCGCGAGGGAGGTGAAGGTTTTGATCTGTCGACTGTAGAAGCCGGAGGGACGGCCGAACTTCTCCAGGCCCACGGCGGCGATGTCGACGCGGTGGAGTTTGGCCAGGGTACGGATTGCGTCGCGCCACATTTCGCGGCGGTCGGCGGCGGAGATGTCGTCGCCGGGGCTGGCGGCGTTTTCGATGAAGCGGCCGTCGAGGAAGGACATGATGTAGAAGGGGGTGCCGATGATGGAGTCGTCTTCGCAGAGGGCGTAGGCGGTGGGGACGGGGACGTCGGTCGAGGCGAGGGCGTGGATGACTTGGTATTCGCGGTCGACTCGGTGGGCGGTCTTGGAGAGGAGTTTGCCGGGGGGTTTCTTCCGGAGGACGTAGCGTCTTTTGGTCGAGTCGGTGATTTGGTAGGTTGGGTTGGATTGGCCGAAGCCGAACTGGGGAGGGTGAGTTTTGGTGGAGGGAAGGGCGTTGTATGAGATTCTACTCACCTGCTTCAACTCAACAGGAGTCTTGATCTCGGGCACATTGTCGTTGATGTATCTCTCCAGCTTGGCCTGATCGATCGGTTGGCGGACCTCACCTGCCATGGTGCGATGTGTCTTTGTACAGAATCCAAAGTCTGTTTGAAGATATATGAGGGTGTATCTTGAGGTATGAGTCCGCAACAAACACCGGGTGCGGTCGAACAATGTTGATCGAAGTGATCGACTTCCCGAGGCAATTGCGGAGTGAGGTCCGTCTTGTCCTTTTGTCTCTTCCAGCCCTCCGTATCATCCAACTCCCATCCGACCAAGGGGACTGCTTTACTCGACCTCTACTTCGTCCCAGTGACCGATTTCGTGGCGAGTATACATTTAACGATCACGAGAAAGATGGACAAGGTGCAGGCATGACGCTAGAAAAGAGATGTAGTAGTCAAGACGAAGCAATAGTCTTTCTCCTATAGTCACAGTCTCTTATATTAGTGCATCTCTCACAGCAGTCATAACAAAATCAGAGAGCCTCCCAGACAATCCATCCAATACGCTCTTCTCAACCAGCAACAATCCTCCCTCATGGTCCCTTGACAATGACGTGGTTGTTGATCCCCTCATTGGTACCAGCCTGGTTTCCATTGGCACTGCCGTCTCCCCCCGAGTTGGCGTTACCGAAGGTGTTGTGGTTCCCTGTTGCAGAGGAACGATTAGAAGAGCCCGGAGTTTGACATTTCCGGGTCCGAACTGAGCGTCACGCGGAGTGAACGTGAATGTATTGCCGTTTCCACTGTTGGTGCCGGCCTGGTTGCCATTCGCACTGCCGGCGCCAGCAGAATTGCCATTGCCGAATGTGTTATCGTTGCCGTTGTGGGCAAATTGGGCCTCACGCGGGACAAACACAAAAGGTGAACGTGTTGTCATTCCCATCATTCGTACCGGCCTGGTTGGCGTTTCCACTGCGATCGCCGGCAGAATTGCCGTTGCTGAACTTGTTGGCGTTCCCTGATAGGGGGGGGGGGAATGTCAGCCGCATGTGTCCTCTCGATTGAATGTCGTGTATGCGCGAGTGTTCATGCCGTTATCAACAACGCTTCCAGGTGTGGCTGGGAGGGCGGCGCTGGAGACGACGATGGCCGAGCCAACGAGGGCGAGAATGGCGGAGGGACGCATGCTGATGGTGGGGATGGTGGCCTTGGAGTTTGAGATGGAAGAGTGTGTAGATGTTGTTCTTGAGACGGAAGAGCGTGTGAACGACGTGGAAGACTGTTGGAGAGCTGAGGAGAAGAAATATGAAGAGGAAGGTGCTGGTTTATATGAGTTCGGGGCAACAGAGCAGAGCCGTACACCCGGCGGCGTTTGAGCAAAGAAATGCACTGAAACGGTATGCGTAGACCCAAGATTGATCATATGCCTCATACCCCAAAGCATCGATCTACAAGCTCGAAGGTTGTGCTAGAAATCGGCCGGCCCATAATCTAGACTTTCTCGATGAGAAATGCCTCAAAGCATAGCTGCGAAGCGGCAGAGATGGAAAGAGCCGGCGTTGGTACTTCGTAGTCCAGGACAACGACGATCGCCTCGGTCTGCGATACACGTGCTTGAAGGACAAGGCAGACAGACGGTACGCTCACATGGTCCAGACGGCAGCGAGCATGTCCACGGACTATGTTTCTGCCTCCATGGGGCTCGAAGGCAGGGCGTGTGATGGTGTGCGGCAGAGCAAGTTGGTCGTTGGTTTGTGGAGAAGAAGATCGACAGGAGATCTGCAGGCGCAAACTTCCGTCGTTATAGGGAAGCCATGAATGACAGAAGCCTACTTTGGAACCTCACAGCTTCCTGCGGCGGACTAGGAAGGTAGAGTTCGGCGTTGTACAGCGAGCACATACATGGCCCGCGTGATTGTGAGCTCTTCGATGTTCTTCCCGCTCGATATTCTTGGTCGAGACGTAGATTCGATGCTAAAATGACAAAGTCAGTGAGTCGGAATGAAGTGAGGTGATGCAAAGGTATTCGCTTGAACGCGCAGAAGGACAGTGATCCTCGCGCTAGCAGCGCCACGATGCATACAAGTCTGGAGCCTTACGCAATAAGCTTCGGTGGCTCGCATCCTCGGCACATCATTGTCGATCTGATTCCCCAATTTGAATTCGATAATCAAAGATAGCAAGTGCCGGTCAACAGGAACGGTACAAGCGGGATAGGGCTTGCCGGGTTTGCACGTCCGATGAGTTATGGAATTGCTTCTTTTGGCATGACAGATCGCAGGAGAAGCTCGGGCGAGACTCACAAGTTCCGTTGGCGATCGAAGCGGTGCTCGAGAGCACTTCTCCGACAACGACAGTGAGCCTATCCTCCATCTCGACGCCCCAGACTTCTCATTAGGAATGTGTGACCAGATCGACGGCATGGGAGCAGGCCACATTCGTGCACGATGTAACTCAATGCTGCGCAACTGGAGCGTTCGCTCATGCCGAACTCGAATTCGATGCAAAATGCACGTGGAATCCTGCCGCGGAGGGATGAACGAGATCAACTGTCTGGCCTGACGATCGAAGTCTTCATTCGAGCGAGTGCCGGCCAAAGGTAACAGGCGAAGCAGAGAAGAGTGGCAATGATGTTGATGATTCGCCGGAGAAGCTACCTCCTCTTCAGGGGCTTCAATATCCTGGAGGGAGTAGGTATCGGAACACCGGAGCGTACAGGTGTATGTAAGCAGCCAGCAGCCAGCCTTCTGTGAACCTCGACAAGGCGCCTCCAATATTCGAGAACAACCGAACATTCAGTCCAGAGGAAAGGGTTCGCAGAGGAGAGAGCGGAAGTGAAACTGTGAGACCCGAGGCAATGACGTTGTCGGAGTCAGGTCCGTTCTGTCTCGTCTAGTCTTCTAGTCTTCCAGCCCTCCGTCTCCCCTTCGACTTCTCCTCCCCCCTCAGGTCACCTGTACTGCAGATGCTCGGCCATGGCGTGTCGAGAAGAAGCTGGCAGGAAGACGACACTCCGTCTTGACTATTACCATAGATAGCTAAGTTGATGTGCACTACACCATCCGATGGAGCCTGTACCTCGTGCAGATAGTATTGTCCTTGACCAAACATCATCTCCTCCTTGCCATTTCTTCCCATTTCTATACCCTCACGATCTGCACTCTACCCTTGTACGATGACCGACAGTCCACTCCTCCATCCTTCCCTCCATCGCCGTCTGATCTGGGTTCGCGAAAAGCTCTCTCCCAAAGCCGTATCCCTCCTCGCCCGAGTGTGGACCTGGGTCGAGGAGGAATGCATCCCCGCCGAACACATCTACAAAGCCCAACTTCCTGTGGTCGGAGGCGAACGTGGTACCTTCTTGGTCCACGGTGTGATGGGATTCGTTTCCGGCTGTCAAGCACGGAAGACCTTCAAGACAGCGAGGTTCGAGTCTTTCATGCCTGCTGGACGAAGTTGATGGCTGTACACGACTTGATGAAGACGAATTATCTTCGTAGCACGACTCCAATGAGACAAAATCACGGAATCCTCCATGGCATTGCCAGTCGAAATCAACCCTTGTCTATCGGCACACCATAGCTCTAACCGAGTCGTATCCTTCCTTGTCCGAGCGGAGTCGCCTCCAGGTTGAGAAGCTAGTTCTACAGCACCGCCTCACACAAATTTGTCAGCTTTGGCCTTGCTAGCACCTTCCACGTACGTTTATTCGTCTGCCTGGAAGAACAGCTCTGTTCACTGCTGCAGGGCATTTGACCAGCGTTTTCGCTGTCGCATAGAGTTCCTTCAGAGAAAACGTGGCTAGTAGACGCACGTGAATGTGGCGTGGCGCAGTCGCAACTTTTAGGTAGGAAAGGCGGGCAGCGATGACGTGGTGGGGAAGCCGTTCATCGTTTCCTGCCCCGAACGCAAAAACCGCGCTCCTTCTACTATAAGAAGTTCTCTTTCTTTGCAAGCCTTCCACAGACATAACACAAACACTCCCTTACACCATACTCACCAAGCAACACTTACACTCACCAACAACACACCCACACACAACAACACCATCATGTCGTCCACCGTTCAAGTCAAGGGCATCAGCTCTCAGACGTACGTGTCCCCACCATCACCCCGCCATCACACAGACATCCTCATCACAATGTTGTATGCTAACCTCCATCCTCTTACAGCTCCGAGAAGGAGATCAAGGACTTCTTCAGCTTCTGCGGCAAGATCTCCTCCCTCTCCGTCAAGCCCGATGGCTCCTCGCAGTCCGCCAGCGTGACCTTTGAGAAGGAGACTGCCGCTAAGACCGCCCTCCTCCTCGACAACACCCAGCTCGGACCTTCCCAGGTTGAGGTCACCTCCCACTCTTCCTCCACATCCACCACCAACACCTCCGGCAAGTCCGCCTCGCAATCCGCCTCCGAGACCGCGCAGTCCGCCGCCGACACCGCCAAGTCCTACGCCGCCGACGCCAAAGACAAAGCCACCGACCTCAAAGACGCCGCCGCCAATGAGATCGCTCAAGAGGACAAGCCTCGCGCTCGCGTCGCCGCTGAGATGCTCGCCCACGGATACGTCATCTCCGATCAGGCCATCCAAAAGGCCCTCGCGCTCGACCAGCAACACGGTGTGAGCAAGCAGTTCACCAACGCTCTCCAGAACTTCGACGCCAAATACCACGTCACCGAGAAGGCCCAGCAGGTCGACCAGAAATACGATGTCACCGGCAAGGGCATGCAAGCGTGGGCTGGCTTGACCTCATACTTCGAGAAGGCGGCCGAGACCCCGACCGGCCAGAAGCTCCGTTCGTTCTACGAGCAGGGCTCCAAGCAGGTGTTGGATGTCCACAACGAGGCCAAGCATCTCGCTTCCATCAAGCAGGGCAAGGCAGAGAAGCACCCGGTGCCCGGCAAGGAGGGCCGCACCGAGTGCTCGTGCAAGGCCAACACCGGCAAGTGCTCGTGTGCGCCCGGTGAGTGTGCTTGCTCTAGCTGCGCAAAGAACCCAGACTCCGGCGCCAAGACGAGCGATGTCACTCCCGAGCAGGCCGAGATGGAGAAGGTGACTGTCGACGGTCAGGAGAAGACCAAGTGCAACTGCGGCGGTAACGAAGGCAAGTGCCCTTGTGAGGCTGGCAAGTGCGCTTGCGCCAGCTGCCCGAAGTCGTCGTAGGGTTTTGACGCATGATCGATTCGATGGCGTTGAGGGATATCGGCGATGTTATCTGGAGTATGGATCATGAATTGTATGAGTAGCATGTTTTCAAAAAAGGGAGAATGGGAGGAGTGGGAAGAGAGGAGTGTGAGGGAGAATAGGCGATGATGTATCGCGTACCGGTGCTTTCTAGCGATTAGTCTGTTATGAGACCATGGATAAGAATGAAAGCTGAACTTCCACTTGCCTTCTTGCGTTCTCACTAAACTGTGTATCTCACCTTGAGTTTGTCTGCCGGTTGCAGTCTCATGCCGGCCGGCTGTGATCGTGAAAGGAACGGCCGAGGGCTTCGTCGGCTGAAGAAGAACTGGATTGAATTGTTGGAATTCGCGAAATTTGTAGTATGGCGAACGAGCAAAGGTACAGACGAACGGGGAAGTCCATTGTATATACCTTACGACCTAGCATGCCATTTGAGCAAGTTTCGTCACGCCGCGTTCGTCCATCACAGTCCGTCCCCCATGTTCATCAAAGTAGCCCGTAGATCTGCCCTTCCCTTGCTGGTGAGATTTCCCAAGGTTTCGGTCTTTGCGACAATTTTGGAGATTCTGCTCTTTACTCTCTTCGTTTCCTACTCGCCTTCAGTTGGGATGCGCCTCATCAGATGGCGTTGTGTGCGAATAGGAGCAAGATGGATTGGAAATCAGCCGTGACGATGGAGCGAGGGGATGTGGGGCTCGAAGCGAAGTCGCAATGGAAATGGCTTCGCTTCCGGCCTATCACTTCACCTCACATCAACACCTCAGGAAGAGCTCGAGTTTGCGGCGAATCCCAAGTTATTGAGAGCTGAAGGCTGCCTCGACTTACTGCGGAGACGAGAAGAGTTCAGAAGAGTCCATCGGAACGAAGGTTGGGAGGGTTGAAAGAGCAAGGTGATTGGCATTGGAGTATACTCGAGACGAGGTTGAGTAGCGGAGAAAGAAGCGGTCTTGTGAGAGTCGACGCAGGGAGCATAAGACGGTCGAAAGAGCAGCACAGGCACAAGCAGCACGGCCGTGAACTGGGCACGAGAAGGAGACCACACCACAGTGAAGGGTCAAGTCGACGGAGAGAAGCTCTACGCAGGACGTCGACGACTGGGCGGGAGACACATATCGGGAGGAGCAGACATTCAGCCCATTCCGGCAGAACACACAAGCAGCACAAGCGAATATGACGATCCCACCCTTCGAAGCCACCTTCGCAACCCCTCTGCACTGCGACTCCTGCGTGCAAGATGTCCAACAAACCCTCTCCCACCTTGAAGGTATCCATTCTCTCCCCTTCCGCCCACAGCCTCCCAATCTCGTCCACTAACTCGACCCCACCAGGCATCCAATCCTTCGAAGCATCCCTCGAAAACCAACAATTCTCCCTCCTCTCCTCCCTCCCACCTTCCCTCATCATCACAACCCTCGCCTCCGCCGGTCGAACCGCCATTCTCCGCGGAAGCGGAACTTCCGACTCCGCAGCCGCCGTGGCGATTTTGGAAGACCACTCGCAGCCGGTGGGTGAGGCGGTGAAAGGGTTGGTGAGGTTAGTGGAGGTGAGGGAAGGGTTGGTGGTTGTTGATGTTGGGGTTAAGGGACTTCCTGGCACTTCTACTGGGGATGGCGAGGAGAGGACGTTGTCGGTGACGGTTCGCGCGGCTGGTGATATTTCGCGAGGGGCGGGGAGTGTCGGCGGGGTTTGGCGGGAAGAGGGCAAGGAGAGGGGTGTGCTTGGACGGGTCTCGGTGTCTGCGGCAGGGGAAGGCACGGCGTTTTTCGAGGTCGAGGGATTGAGGGTGTGGGAGATTATTGGGAGGGGACTGGTGGTGTGTCCGCAGGGGAGGGAGGAGGATGGGGAGTTGTTGGGGAGCAATGGGGACGGGCGGGGCGACGTGTTGGTGGGTGTGGTGGCGAGGAGTGCGGGTGCTTGGGGGAATGATAAGGTCGTCTGCAGTTGTAGTGGGAAGACGGTGTGGGAGGAGAGGGAGGAGATGGTGGGGAAGGGCATGTTGTGAGCGAGAGCATATGCACAGCTCTTTGACGAAAGACGACACTCGTGGGGAACGCTGATTGGGATTCTAGCTTGACGAAGCTATTCAGTCTTCCAGCAGCAGCCGAGCAATCCCCATATCTCAAGCAAGTCTGCCTCGCACGCTACCTTGCTCCACGGTCTCCTCGAGTACGGCACTATCATTCTTTGGCGAGTGACGACGCGCACATGCGCCAAGACATAGGGCGGAGGACTACGTTTGTTCGCCAAGGCAGAAGGAGGACTGCGTTTGCTCCCTTGTCTGAGTATTCACATTTTGGAACCTTTCCAAAATCTGCACACTTTCACTTCCGACAGAACCATGACATCTGCGAACTCTCCCTCGGGTCCGAATCCGCGATAGACCACGATCAACATGCCGACGCTTCACAGGACTTCAATGCGCATGCTTCTCCGCCAAAATCCAAAGATACGTCCACTTCCGGCCACACGGGCGCGTTGCTCGACGACCTCACTGGTTCCCTACTCCTACAGGTCGAAGAGGAATGACGACCTCTACCGCGCACGCCTCCAGGGGCCAGGACGACACGCCGAGGTCAACTTCCATGCCTTCGATGGCGCCAGTGGGAGCTGGCGTCCATCAGACCATGAAGCGCAGGCTCCTCTCCGGCGTGGCGAAGAGCTGACCGTGGTATCATGGAACATCGACTTCGGCAGCGCTGGGGCAGGAGTCAGAGCGACGGCGATGTTGAAGTGCTTGCAAGATGCATGTGGCGACATGCCGGCGAGAACCATCATTATGCTGCGGGAAGTTGGTCAACAATCACTCGATACCATCCTGCGCAGCCCTTGGGTGCGGCAATGCTTCAAGATTTCGGACGTTGCGCCACCCGCCGAACACCTTGTACACTTCGATCTCGGATATCGGCGATTCGGGTACCCTCAAGCCGATGGCGCATCCGAGAAAATTGTTTACAAGAGCGCCTACCGAAGGGGATCCGATGACGGGTCTGTCAAGGTTCTTGGATTCACCACGAATCTCGCTGCCATGGTCTCACTGCCCTACTTCCATGTCATGTTCATCTCGGCCGATCTATCCACCCAGCGCGGCTTGCGGGTGCCTACGACATGTGGCAGAACCATGCTGGTAGCAGACATCCGCGTGGAAGGGCGTGGACGCTCTGGATCGTCCGAGGTGGACGTCATTCGTACATGCACCACGCCTCTGCAGTACTATACTTCGACACGAGATCATCGGATGTGGCGTGTATTTCCGGACGAATCGGCTCTGATACTCTCACTGTGCCGGAGTGACCCATCGAAGGGCTACAACATGATCGGCAGTATTGTCACAGGTGAGGGAGACCCGGCCACCGTTTACGCATCTGAGCAGTCCAGCAACGACGATGGCATGAAGCTTCGCGACGTCTGGCTGGAAGGACCGCCGCAAGACATTCCGAAACTCAAGCCAGGCAAGAGAGACTTTACTGATGGCCTCGCTCGGGGAAACACTTTTGGATACCATGTGCCGTTCAAGAAGAGGAAGGGAAGGCGAGTGAATAAAGTACTGTACACTGGAGCACTGGAGTCTGTTCGCCTTCCCGCTGGCGAACAAGTGACGAGAGGTCTGCGGAGACTAGGCGTCGATGCAAAGACAGAGGTGGAGGCATTGAAGTACGTCGATTTGGGGCAATGGTGTGGACCAGATGGAAGGCTCATCTCGCAATACGCGGAGCCTCAAGTATCGTTCCATGACCAGGAGTCGATCGAACGACCAGGCGCCGTCTGGACCAAGGGCGATCATTGGATCAGCGACCATTTTGGCCTGCTGGCAAAGTTCAGAACGACGATGCTATAGGGCGTCATTTGACCATGCGCTGAGGAACGGCGACTTCACCTTCAATTCTAAATTCTACTTTGAATGATACGAAACCTTCTCAAACACTCCGATCTCCGTCTTCTGCATCGTCGACAGGTTCTTCTTGGACCACTCGCTCTCCGACAGCTTGGCTGTCTCCGCAGCTGGAAAGGTCTCTCCGTCGAAGTAGTGCTAGGTCAAGTCAGCGAAGCACTCCTTTGCCCCATCTGTGCTACAAGACCAACATACCAGTGTCAAGAATTTAGGCGCCTTCGTTGCGCCAGAATCACTCGTCGCTCCATCAGTAGGGAATGATGATATGAGATCATACCTCTCGCTTCTCCGCCAGCCGGGAACTTTGGCGCAGTCGAAGAGATGTTCTTGCCGGTACCAATTGTCGTAATCTTGGTCGTCGGCTGGAGTGAAGGCTGCGGCGATGAGGAAGTCGGATGGTCCTAAACAGCAGTTCAGTCTCACCCGTTCGGCAGGCAACGTTCGCACTGTGGAATTCACCTGGGATTGCTTGCTCCGGCGCAAACAACTGCGTGCACGTGTACGACCTCACATCGAGCGACGCCAAGTCGTACAAGTTTCCGCTACCGGGCAGGTCGTCGTAGTGAGTCGGGATAGCTGCAAGAGGGTCGATCAGCACTGACTTGCACTGCCAGTCAGTCAGGTCATTGTCACGCACTGCGCATCGCTTCCGAATTCAAGAACTCCTTGTCTTTCAAGGGATACGTCACCAGCACGGGACGTTCGACACTTGGATCCAATGCCTGCCAGATGTAGGCTTCGTCGACGCCGCCTGTCTTCAAGACGTCTGGCACGTGCGAGTCGCCATACCATTTCAGGTAAGCATCTTGGGACAGGAGGTCTGGTTTGGAGACCTTGGAAGCGACGAAGCTGCCGTGGTATCGTTAGCGTGGGCTTGAAGGTGGTGTTTCGAGATGTCGGGATGGTATTTACAGCAAGCCGGGCGATTTTCCCGGAGGTTGTTTGTCCATTGTTCGTATGAAGTCGAGTCACCGGAGATGGAACAGCACCTCGCAGTACTTCGTGGGCAGATGTGGAAGGCGTGCTGTTTTGAGCTTCTCTCTCCTCCACGGTGCATTGGTGCCGAGCTACCCCAAGCTCCATGATTCAGGATACCTCTGAGCTTAAACTTTGAGCTGAAACGTTGCCTGGGTCCGATGATGTCCGACGCGGGCCTTCGTACATGACGTGGACCTTATTAGAACCATTGCGTGCTGTGGATTGAGTGGAGTGCAACAGCTTCAATCCTGGAGGCAATGCGTGAGTTTGGTCTTGACAGCTCGAGATCAAGCGGGCCCGGCGAATCATGTGAAGAAAACGGTCTCGTCGACAGACTCGACAAGCATGGAGCTTTATGGCATAATACGTTCCGGGAGTACCTAGTCGTAAAAGTCTACAAGCTTGATAACCTCGACTCGATAGAATTTGCCCGTCCGAGACGAAGTGGTCTTTCTCATCCAATATATTGTTTTCCCTCCGCTTATGCCACGTCGACACAACCGGTGGACTGACGCATGGCGTCTGGATCTGCGTCTTGGAGTGGTGGGATATTTCAGTGCACTTCTGACGAGTGTGCGATCGGTCTTGAGAGATTGGGAAAGAAAAGGAAGGTTAACAACACCAATGCACACAGTCCATCCTCATCACCAATAAACCATTCTAAATCGCCGACAGAGCTGACACCTCTCACATCTTCGACAATCTTCCCCCCGCCCATCTCGCTCCTCCATCCACTGCGATATCCTCTCCGTTGACGTAAGAGCTCGCCTTCGAACAAAGGAAGAGCATAACTCCAGCAATATCGTTCGGCTCACCTAGTCTCTGTCTTGGATTCGCCCGGCTCAACTCATCCACGCCGCCCAAGTTCTCGATAAGTCCATTAGCCAGTTTTGAAGGGAAGAATCCAGGCGCAACAGTGTTGACCGTGATGTTCCTCGGCCCAAGTTCCATCGCCAAATTCCTCGCCAGGTGATGCGCAGCAGCTTTGGAGGCCGAGTACATGATTGTGCCGTTGTCTCCGACGTGAGCGACATTCGTGCCAGCGACGGAGGAGACGATGATGATTCGGGATGGGTCTGATGGTTGACCCGCAGCGACTAGCATAGGGCAGAACAGCCTTGCCAGATTGAAGACGCCGCGGACGTTTAGGTCCAACACTTTCTGACTCGACCAGTCGGGTGTCGGCTCGAATGGACCTCCCCATGTCGCTCCGGCATTGGCGATTAAGATGTCGAGAACAGGCGAATGCTTCTGGACTTCCGTGACAAGCCGCTTGATGTCTTCTTCCTGGGCCACATTCGCTGGGATGCCAATTGCTTGTCCAGGAAGGTTCTTGCTACGGGCAAGGTCGTTGAGGCGGCGAACAGCCTGGTCGATGCCTTGCTCGCCGCCGGCCTTGCGGGCACTGATGAACAGTGTTTTGGCACCGGCGAGGAGGAGAGCGGTAGCAGTATGGAGACCAAGTCCTCTTGAGCCTTCTAGAACATGAGCATTTGTCCTCTTGCATTGTTGTCGCGCTTGAAGGATGTGTACCTCCTGTGATTAGAGCGACTTTGCCCTCGACCGAGAAGAACCCGTTGATGTTAATGTCAGACATTCTTGGATACTTGACTTCCCCAAGCAACCAAGACACAGTGTTCCTTTCGCAACATGATGGGCAATACCACTTTGTTTTTGCCAGGCGGAGTCGTTAAGGGTGGAGTCGACATGCTAGGTAGCCGGCAGCCGACTTCTCCGCACGTCCCTCGGAAGCGACCTTCAGGGGCCAGAAACCTCTCCTACCTCAACCTCATCCTCCCTTTCTCATATAACATGCACTTTCAGCTGACTGGTTGTCAGCATCCAACTTCCACCTTCTTGATCTGATTGCACGATCGAAAGATTTCCCGGTCGGGAAGGTGTGTGATGTAGCGTGGAGCGAGTGGCACGAATGATGAGTGAATGTGATGGAGGATCGAGTGGCCTTTATCCGCAATTGCCGAAACCCCACGTTCTGCACTCCTACAGCCTCCTCATCCAGCCTCGCGGCACCCGTCCGCGTTTACCACGGCTTCTCTTTCCGAACGAAGGCTTTGCTCATAGAGAGATCTGCTTCTCGAGTCGCGCGGGTGACTCGCCGAAGTAAACGGCCGCAACCTTCTTTACAAGTCATCAGAGGGTCCGAGGGTCTATTTCGGACATGCTCCCTCAATGCGTAGAGCCTTTGTACACGCAAGGTAGGAGTGCGCCTGTTCAATTGTCCATTCATTTCATACAGCAAGAGGAAGCTCTCGAAAGCCAAGGCAATACAGGTTAGAAGCGTCGACAACATGTTATTCAGCTCGCACATCCCGGATATCGATATACCCAAGGTAACGCGACCTCACACAGACACGAGCGAACAGTCGTATTGACCTACTGTCTCACAGTGCAATGTCCTTAGCTACCTCTTCCCGGAAGGCGAACCTGTCTCCTCAGACCCGATATGGATAGACGCCGCCAACCCTTCAATCAATGTCTCCCCACAGCAGATGCTCATCTGAATCAAGCGAGTGATAATCGGCCTCAAAAAGCTCGATCTCAAGAAAGGCGATGTGTGCATGATCCACACACCCAACCACGTGCTCGTACCCGCCGCCTACCTTGGAATCGTCGGCGGAACACAATGCTTTAGTGCTGCGAATCCGATCTATACAGTGGAAGAGATTGTACATCAGATGAAGCTCACCGAGGTCAAATGCTTGTTGGCGCATCCGAGCTTGGTCGAGAGGGATCTGCAGGCTGCTGCAAAGGCGGGACTGGGCAAGGATCGGATATTCCAATTCACAGAGGGAGACGAGATGTTGCCGGAGATACACGGAGTAAAGGATTGGAGGCATATGTTGGGCAGCGTAGAGGAGGCGAAGATTTTCAGATAGACGGAGTTGAGCGGAGAAGAGGCGACGAAGACGATCGCTACGATCAACTTCTCGTCAGGTACTACAGGACTGCCGAAGGGTGAGACAGGAGGAACATTTCCCAGAATGATGTTTCGCATACTGATACAACCTCGCAGGCGTCATGATATCCCACCACGCTTTGATCTCCAACGTCGCACAAACTGCCCGGGTCCGCTGGCCGAAACTCGATTTCGACAAAGGCGACAAAGTGACCGGCAGCCGCTGGATCGGTTTCCTACCCTTGTACCACGCATACGGCCAGATGTACGCCAATTTGATGTGTGCGAAGTTTTCTGTTCCAACCCATCTCATGAAAGCGTTTGTCTTCGAGGATTTCATGAAGTGTATACGAGCTCAAAGGTCTCGGAACTGCAGGTCGCGCCGCCGGTGCTGGTCATGATGGCGAAGAGACCGGAGACGAAGAATTACGACATCAGCTGCGTGAGGGAGATGCTTTGCGGTGGAGCACCATTGGGCAAGGATTTACAGAACGAGATCTCGAGAAGGTTTCATTGTGATGTAAAGCAGGGCTGGGGTATGACAGAGGTCACATGTGGTTCCATTATTCAAGAAGAGCCACAAGATACTGGAACGATTGGGAAGCTGCTTCCCAACACCAAGCTCAAGCTGATCGACGACGACGGCAAGGAAGTTGGCTACGATACACCTGGCGAGATGTGCATTCAAGCACCGAACGTCATGCTGGGATACTGGAAGAACGAAACGGCAACACGAGAAGCACTGACCGACGACGGCTGGCTCAAGACGGGCGACGTGGGAGTCATCAACAAGGAAGGCTTTGTCTGGATCGTCGATCGCAAGAAGGAGGTAAGGCAAGATCTGCGATTCACCACGGTCCATTTCCCAATTGACGATGTAACACACAGCTCATCAAAGTCAACGCCCTGCAAGTCGCGCCCGCGGAGCTCGAAGACCACCTCCTCAAATATTCAATCATCGCCGACGCTGCGGTCGTGGGCGTCACGATCCAGGACGAAGAGTGGCCTTGCGCATATGTCGTACTGGCCGACAGTGCCGAAGCAAAGAAGACGACGCCGAAGCAAATACAGGATTGGTTCAGACCGCGAGTGGCGAAGCACAAGGCGCTTGTTGGTGGAGTAAAGTTTGTGGATGAAATCGTGAGTCTTGCCGTTGTCTCCTGAGATTATCGCCTGTGCTGACGAATTTGTTCTTGCAGCCGAAGCTACCCAGTGGTAAGATCCAGCGCAAGGTCTTGAAGGAGTGGGTGAAGAGGGACACCCCTGAGTTCGCGAGAAACTTCAGCCGAGCGAAGTTGTAGATCGCCTTGTTTTTTTCGGTAGTGGCGACGTGGTAATACGTATGCTTGCGAAGGCGAAACATGTCGTTGAAGCCAGAGTTCCTGAGGACTTCGAACGTGACGATGAATGAGCTGTCCTTCTTCGATGATCGGCTCCTGTATCTCACGATGCCCTTGAACATGTGAACCGTGCATTGAGAGCCGCGATACAATCGGTAGAAATTCGCGCAACATCTTGATTGGGACGGACATTTCAGCCGTAAAGTTAGAACTACTTGGCAGACTCTTTCGTTAGTGGTAATGACTCGCAGGGGCAGGTGGTCCAACAACTTGTACAACTTGTCAGAAACACTTGCTAAAGCGGTCAGTATCAGAATACACAATCTATGAGTCTGGCTTCTGTTCTCCCATTCTCTTTACGAACAAAAATGGCTCGTGGCGGAGCACTTTTTGGGTCACGTGCGGTGCAAAAAGCACAGACGCTTCTCCACATTACCCCGTAAAGATCGACGTCCGGAGAATGGAGTAGCGCAAATCCAAAACCCCACCCTGCGACGACGACCGGTCGCAAAACAGCAGCATTCCACACAGTGTTTTGGGGGCCAGATGTCGTGAAGACAACATGATCGCAGATCCAGAATCGCCGCATGCCTCTGTGTGTCGATGGGAATGTCTCGTCCAAGCATTTCGACAGTGCGACTGTGGCGCCTCCCCCCTGGTCGTCAGCTCGGCTGGGTAATCAACCAGCGCCAGAGCTGTCTCGTTGTGTACCTTGTCTGTAGCTTCGTACCGCAGCTTTCTCCCAATGAGAAGGCGCCCATTGTGCTCCCTCCGCGTTTGTTGCATTGAGCTCATAAGCAGCGCGACGGTCGTGCGGGGTACCAGCGCATGACCTGTCGTGCCACTCGTGCCTTTCCTTCCCCGTACTTAAGGACTGCATCTCCCTCGTACCTCGCAGGTCACTGTTTGTACTCCTTCAGTTCACTTTCTTCGACGACAATCCCGCACCACAGCAGCGCTCAAACCACTCCACTCCACTCCACTCAACCAACAGCCACCATCATCATGTTCTCCACACCAGCCGGCACCAAGATGCTCTACAACGGCGCCGCTCTCTTCGGCACCTGCTCTGCCTTCGCCGCCTTCTGGGTCGGCGTCAGACTGCCAGTGCAACACAACAAGCAGGTGAGCCATGTCGCGACGCATTCTTCCTTCAATACGACACTTGACTGACACGTGCTTTTCCAGGGACCATACCACTACCACCGCATCGCAAAGGCTGCCGCACGCAAGGCACCATACTTGCGCCGTCTTCCCAAGATGGTGTAAATCACTTCACCTTCCTCGTGCGAGATGGAGCCACTCCGCCAACCTCGTCGCTGGCTTCCACGACATTTGCGACACGTCCAACGTCGCAATCTGCATCTTTCTCGTCAAAGCCACTACCACGTCGTCGCCGGCGATTGATCAACAACCACCAATGTATCGCCGTCGCGCTCAGATTGCGACGTACGTCACCCACCGAAGGGCGAGAACGCGGACGCGAAACCAACTTGTCGTAAGCCATGGGAGGCACGCGACCATAGCCAGTGCGGAGTGCTTCTTTGTATGTAGTGTTTTTTCTGGGCCAAACTGGCAGGTCCTCGGATTGGCGTTTAGCAATCACGGGCTCGGCTGGACTACACGTCGCCTTGAGCCTTGATTGAGGATGGATGGGAACTTCTTGCTTGTTAGTGTCGGAATGAAATCATCATTTTGACTTACACGGTCAATACAACGATACATTGCATTGTGATCAACCTCTCTGCCCGTTCAGTCTCAGCAATTCCTGTCCCAGCTTGGTGAAGTCTTGTCTTCGTCCTCCCTGATGGTCGTCTTCTTGACTTGCATCTCACACTCCATCGAGTCTCACAGCCATATCGATGCGGAGGGAAACATGAAAAACATCATGGTGGACGTCGTCGTCGCCCGTCCCGGACCTGTGCATCAGCGCGAATGCGGAAGGATTGGAAGCCGCAAACCGCGTGGATAGGGCTCTCATCGCGAAGCGAAAGTTTTGACCTGCATGCCATCTTCTCTGCTGCGTCGCACGCTTCTCATCTAGTATTGAGATGGTCGTATAACCCTTGATGCGTTAGATTTTGAATGCGCTTGTAGACAAGCGCGACGGGCGGCGAAAGAAGATCGGACCTGAAGTTTTGATGCCTCAGGCGCCGACGAGAGGGTCCAGGAAGTTTTCACAATTTCCACAACATCGCGGTTGTGTCGATTCACGGTACTGAAGCTCTCCAATTATCTGTCGTAACTAATTACTTCCTCCGTATCCATTATTCGCTGGGAATTGACCAGGCGCTCCGTTCGGACCGCCTCCACCATTGCCAGCTAGCGAATGCCAACGATTCCAATCCTCCTCCGTGGGCAAGTACATAAACTGCGATGGATCATTCGACAGCGGATTCATACCGCCATTGAATGCCGCCGCCTGAGGAATCTGGGATAAACCGTGATTGCCCATGTTCGGATCGTTCCATGCAAAATTTGCATTCGTCGGCGATGGCGTCAGGATATGCTGATACTGAACATTGTCCAGTGGCATCGCAGGCCATGATGAGACTTCACTGCCAGGTGGCACCATGATATATTCTCCCGCCGACATCTGGGGTGCAGGATGGGCTTGTTGGGTAAGTATGGCATTTTCGAGGCTCGCGTCGATGACTCTGTTATCCCGTGGCGCGGAAGTCGGTGCCTGCATTGATGAAGAGGAAGCTTTCTTGGATAGCGAAACCTGCAAGGAAGAAGAGGAGCTCTTCTTGGATATCTTGTTGGTATGTCTTCGCTTTGCAACGCCTCTCTCGGGTTCCAAACTTGTACTGCTGCGTCGAGCAGGATTGTTACTATTGGAGGGACTGATTGGGCCTCCGCGAAGCTCGATCATGACGGCATTCAGAACAGCAGCCATTCTCTCGGCTGGTTGATAGGGATGTGCCATATCTTGCAAAGCCGCGTGCAACACCTCCAGATATTGCATATTGTTGTTGCGATCTGCAATGTCCGGCATGTATGCTAATGCTGCGATCAGAGCCGTCGCAGCTGCTCCGGCGTGCTGCATGCCGATGGAAAAGATGACTTTGCCGTCAAACTTTTGGCGATGCTGCCAGAACAGTCGAGCCATTGCAATCGCGGATTTTGTACAAATTGTGCGGCTGGCGCGGGAGAAGTGGTTGTCCAGTGCAGTAACTTCTGCAGGAGTCGAGTAGTCGGTGTCGTCATATCGTGCAAATGGACGATGTAGGAGAATGAGTACTGCGTGGTACTGCTGATGTAGGAGGTGGAAAGAAAAGGGCGCATTCTTGCGGTTCTCTTCAGAGTAGCGTAGGTCTTGTGGCAGTCGTGATTTCCAGTTTTGAAGGTCACGATCGATCTCTGCCATGCGGAAGTAGGCCGACTGGTCGGGAGCTGTGGCTGTTGGTGTATTGCGGCGAAAGTCGGCCAGTTCGACAATTTTGCCTCCAATCTCCATCAGATCAATCAATGCCTCATAGATGCGTGTATTCAAGCTCTTCTCCCTGCCCGCAGGCATACACGTTCCGAGACGTTCGAATTCGTCCGCCAATGAGTAGATCTCCAGGTCGACGCTCTTCATAGTAAGCGGCCGCCCGAGGAACAACGACCAGTATCGATCGTAGACAACGCATGCCCATAGCGTCATTCGCCGGATATCGATCTCGCGTTGAGACAAGCCGGCTCGACTACTGTCCAAATGGAGGCCGATGTCGTAGCATAGCCTCATGGCCATACCCGCATACATCCATCCTGGATTGTCGCGGCCAACGCCCACTTCGGAGTCGCCGAGAATGAGAAGTGCTGCGACTGATGGAATACCGCCCGGACATTCCAGTTCAAGGTCCAGCATGTATTTTGCTTCGCGATGTAGGGTGCTTTCCCGCTCTGGCAAGGCGACTCGCCGTATATCAGGCCTTGACTTGTCGGCATATCGATATCCCATCTGCGCGGCATGTTAGCTCGGGACTGTCATTGCTCGACGACGTTTTCAGCGCTCACAGCAAGAATGCAGACGTGTAGAAACCCAGAGTAGAATTGCGTCCTTCCATGCTCCCGATCTTCGTTGAACGCCTCTTGATGAACAACGTGTAGCACACCGTTGTAGTGCTGCCAAAACAGCTCCATCAGATAGTCGTGTGTTTCCGACGAAAGTGTTCGGATACATTTCTCAGCTCGTTTGGCTTGCTCGGGAGGGTGTGTGCAGGGCGCTGTCGCCGGTACGTCCAGCTCTGAATAGATGTGGCAGTTGGCAGTACCTCCATACCAACGCAATCGGCCGGAGAGCTGGTCGAAAGACAGATGCCCTCTGGTTGACAGTAGGCGGCTGACAAGTCCGGTCTTCTTGTCGTCATTGTTGGCTCCGCCATCTTGGTCGCTTCGGTCTCGTTGCCCATCTTTGTTCGACGGTAGGAGTGCAGATTCATCGGGACTTTCATTCTCCGGGCTTGTGCCTCCTGCAGAGGTGGACTCGTGCTTGGCTGCAATCGATGCAGAACCAAACGGTGGCACAGCAGGTCGAGCGGGAGACTCGTCTCCATCGGCCAACAAGCTTCCACGAGTGGTCTTGGGTGGGTACGTTACCGGAGGCGGTTCGATGCCATTCTCCTTCAACAAGGCTTCCAATAAAGCTACTCGGTCCGTGAGCGTAGTCATGTACGCTCTCGAAATCGGACGCCTTCGCTCATCGTCATTCTTGATGACACATTCAGCGCCCGATCGTTTGCATTGCTTGCACTCTCGCTCGCCTAGAGGGACTTCGCACTGCGAGAATTAGTTGACGTCCGATGCAACTTTGAAAGTGTTCGACCCACACGTATTCGACGCTCGCGACACGTTGCACAAGCGATCGACGCACGATGTCGGGACTTCTGTCGCTTGTCACTGCCGCCGCCCGCCTCACTTCCCATCGCCTGAGGGTCGTGAGTGGATTTTGCCTCAGCCATTGTGCAAAGCTTGACTTCTGCTTCAGGGGACTGCACACCAGAAGTGAGGTTTGGAGCGTCTCGGCAGATATGGACCTGCATGAAAGAATGACGGATGAGGCTCTCAATATTTGGTTCGGCCCAAAGCGTGAGAGCCTTATGTCTTTCCTCACTCAGCAATGCCGAGTCCCGTATGGCACGGTGCGAGCAACCGCACCATTTGCACTGCGCGCTGCGGATGGCAGCCCTGTGCGAAGCGAGTCATGGGGCTGGCGCATGGACGCGATCGCAATGGGCCCACTTCGGCCCGTCGAAGAACCAAGTTGTTGATAATTGGCCAGATATCCAGCGAGATCGACACAAGTGAAGATGTCAAGGTTTGGCCCTAGGGCACCCGCAGTCGTCATGAAGCTATGGCGAACATCGTGAAATGTGTCTCTTTGTTGAGTCGATTGCAGTCGCTGGCGTTCATGTCGCTGTAGTCCGTTCATGACGACTCAAGAGAAGCATGCTCAGACGCGATGTACTCGTACTAAAGGGAGTGCTCTACGGCACCTATTGCGAGAGTGGAGAGCGATCAGCGCTCTGACGCCATAAACGACATCAGTACCGCCTACCATGTCTTGCTGAGCACGTCCTCTCCTTCTCTTGGGCACTTGTGACCAGCTTGAGAGGCCTGGTTCTACCCAATCAAAGGAACCATCTTTCAGTCTCCAGCACATTCATTTTGACATGTATGTTCACAAGGCGCCTCGCTTGCGTCGGCCCGATCACGGGTGCATCGCAAGGCCGGCATGGCGGAATCCCGAAGGTACCTGAAATTCATAAATACGAAGGGGTTACGTTATCCCAGTCGTGAAATGTTTAGCCCAGACGTCCACCTTCGCTGCCAAAAGAGCTTCATACGGGCTTCAAACGCCCAGAGCGCCGCCTGAGCGATCCATCATGTCTACTCCCGCGCCATCGCAGTAGATGGATAAAAGCTGCGAGTCTTTTACGACAGAGAAACATCGCGATTCGCAGGTCAGTCAATACTTCTGCATGGCCCTGTCTACTGACCCCGCCTCGTTTCATCTCAATGCCGCATGGACCTGTCAGCCTTCGGCAATGAGTACCGAGATTGGGGTATCATGTATGCGGCTTGCCAGGTTCCTCTTGCATCGCGGCATGCGGATCACAAAGACTATCGGCCGCCGTCGCGTGACATCGCGGTGATTGGGCACTAGTTCCATGACTTCATGGGCTGTTGTTAGAATGAGGCAGATCCGAAATACCTGTGTCAAAAGTTATGTCCAACGCGCTCGAAATTCTCTGAGTCCTACTGCTAAATAGTGTAGGATGCCTTCCCTATACAAAGCGGATTCTCTACGCTCTTAGCCCGGAGAAATAAGAAGTATAACTTGTTTTTACAGTTGTCTAAGATGCGTATACATATACTTAGAAAAAGAAATAAAGAGTAGAATATGCGCAGGAGGGAAGTAGAGGACAGTAGACGCTAAGCCGACGCTCTAAAGTTATTGCTAGGACGGTGCATAAAGCTTGACATAAGTTGTCCCGATCTGCCTCATTCTAACAACAGCCACTTCATGGGTCCAGGTTGTTCGGGGACTCCAGTGGCAGCATCGTGCTCGACCAGGCCTTGGATTGGCCATTCGACCGGTAACGCGATCCCCGGTGCTGTTGTGTTGTCCAGACCAGTCGAACATGCTGGGGTTAGGGTGCGGAGTGAGAGTTTTGCACCAGCCTGCAGCTCATATCCTTTTGAACGAGACCATCATGACAGCGGTCAGACCTCGTATGCAACCAGAAGAAGCATAGCATAGCAGGTATGTTGCCTTTTAGCCAACATATAGCCGAGATTCGTTTAGGTCCCTTTGTGAGGTGTAAGAAATCGATCTAACAGCGTAAAGGACGACCAGCTTCGAACTCCAAGTCTGCATCGAAGAGCTGATCCTCATCTGCTTGAGTCAGTCGGGTTTGTGGAACACCCTCAGCCGCACAAACTGCATGGCGACACTTCGACCAGTCTGTTACCACGTTCATGGCCATCTGTATCAAGTAGAATACACTCGTCTAGAGCCTTCCCGGGCCAACTGCGGTTTCGTAAGGCGGTCAAGCACACATGTTACAGATTGCCCCATCGTCGAAGCCTCATCGGCAATTTGGAGGACCGTCGTAGTCTTCCGACGCTGAATGCATGTTACGATGCAGAAGTGAGATGTGGTTCAGAAGAAAGATGTAGCAGACCCGCCAAGCTTCACTTCGTGGCGTCGTCAGGGTCTACGCGGACATCTATTCTTGGGTCGCGCTGGTGGGTGGCTATGTTACACGCAAAACAACACATGAGACATAACACCTCTACAGGGACCTGCTGATGAGTCCTTTCAATAGCTATGTCGACTTCGGAACGAACGTAGCGTTGAACACAAGAACGGCTTTCGTCGACCTACAAACCGTCCCTCACAGCGGCGACAACAACACAAACTGAACGACATCTTGAACATCTCAATAAACGACTCGGACAGGAGTCCACAACGATACATCCAGCTACACCTCCAGCGAGTCCTTGAACAAGATCAGCCATGGCTCCCGCGCCTGATGCCGACTTCGCGGGATACATCACTCCAACTATGCACCATTTCGAACGAAGGGACCTCACAGTCAACCGGACACAAGCGATCACGGTTGGAGTCATCGGAGCTTATGCCGTCGTAATCGCAGTGTTGTGGGTTACGCCATTTGTGAGGAACGTACTATGGCCTTTCAAAGTTCGTGTTCGAGTACATTAAACAAAGAGAAGATATGCTGACCTTGCCACAGATGCTCACCATTGCTTTCCATGAGTTCGGACATGCCTTGGCCGCCGTGTTGACTGGCGGCAGGGTAGAGTCGATTGAACTCAACCCGAACGAAGGAGGTGTGACCCATATGCGCGGTGGAAAGCAACTCTTCACGGTACGTGCATCTTCACCAGCGCGTGGTCGATGCCACGTTGAACTGACGATCTTAACAGCTTCCCGCGGGCTATCTGGGATCTTCACTGATCGGAGGCCTTCTGGTCTTCTGCGGGTTCAACATTGTGGCCTCCAAAGTGGCGTCTATTGTTCTCGGAGTCTGCTTCCTATTGACCCTATGGTGGGCGCGCAAAGACTGGCTTACTATTGTGACGATCATCCTTGCGACCGGGCTCCTCGTGGGCATGTGGTTTGTCGACGACGGCCTCGGCTTACGCTTTGTTGTGCTCTTCATCGGGGTGATGAGCAGCCTTTACAGCGTGTGGGACATCGCAGACGATCTCATTCTGAGAAAAATAGTAAGAGACTGGTGAGCGTAGCGCGCCAGAAGCCTAGCTGACCCATTACTGCCAGAACAGCTCAGACGCCAGTGTTTTCTCAAAGCGGTACGGAGGATCTTCCAGGTGCTGGGGCTTGATCTGGAGCTTCGTGTCTGTCTGCTTCTTGGCGGCCGGTATCGTCGCTGGTATCGCAGCCTTCCAACAGGACTTTGCACAGCAGAAGAAGGACTCGCAGCACTTCATCCCGACGAGATAGTCTCGTCCAATGCATTTGGTCTCTCGTTCTCGGTCCCCAAAGCCTTGATCAAGGCCAGAACGATTCGCTTGACGCTGACCGAAAGGAAAAGTGTATCTGACGACAGTAAGAAGTAATGAATTCTATCGTAGCACTAGTTGCTCAAGCAATGCAGAGAGGATAGCGATCATTACATATCGAACTTGTCGATTCATGTATTCACGTTCGAAAGAAAGTTTGAGCTAAGATCTTGGCACATCATCGTCCGGGCAACCAGAAGTCTATTTTGGTTGTTTTTGCTTTGAGCAAAAGCCGTTCTGAGCTCCACACGTTGACGCGAACCACCATCAACGTGGAAGAGACACGCGAACATTACAGCCCACACATCATGGAGTCACCCTCGATTCAGCTCGAGACACAATACGAGCCCAGCATGCTCGACATCGATGGCCCGCCCAGTTCACCCTTTGTATCCGAAATCGAGCAAAGCAGAATGGCAAGCAAGCAATGGGTTGCGCCGCCAAGTGAAGAGAACATCACGGAGGAGAACACAATGGACATCCTAGCAACACCAGCAGGGAAGTCCTCCATCATGGCAGTAGATCTTCTCGAGGAAGATAAGGAGAACATGCAAGAGCCAGCACACACTACTCCACACAAGCCCACACCGCAGAAGGCTGCACCAGCGACACCGGAGACAAAGGCAACACCGAAGGAGATGAGAACGACACCGATAGAGTCTCCTCGAACTCTTGAACAGAGACGTGGCAGCCAAGATCCAGATCTTATGCCACCGCCAGCATCGGCGCGCAAGACTCCCAAGAGGAGCCCTCTGAAGCCTACGCGATCCGTTGCCAACACACCACGACCAGCGAGTACCAAAGCCGATTCGCACGACAACCAGACTCCCAGAAACTTCCAACAAGGTCTGGACTACCGCGCTTCTCAGATGCCTCCCCAGGATCAGTCCACTGTGGACGACACCTGCTTCAGTGCATTCTCTGAGGTGCCCGACATGACCGTGTTTGCCAAAATCGGACAAAGCGCAACCAAGACTCTGCGCACGCCTGGACAAGAGGCAAGCCGGAAACGCCCATCTCCTTCTCGCTCGCCTTCCCCAACACCACGACGGATGAAGACTCCCGGATATGGTAATCAAATGAACAACGACGGCACGACCAGCTTCTTGATCGACTTCACCCAGCAGATGGAAGGAGTCAACACATACCGCCAACAATCGCCCGCGAAATCAGCGACCGAGCCGAATCTGCTGCAATACATGAACAGTCAGCGATCGCCGAATAAGGGTACCGCACGCCAGAGTTACGCGACACCCGGCAAGCCGAATAACATTCTCAACCTTCTCGACTTTGAGCTCCCGCCCGCTCCCACACCGCGATCGATCCCTACTATCACAGTCCGTGAGCTGGAGTCACTGAAGTCCTCGTATCTCTCACAGATCTCCTCGCTCAAAGCCACACTCTCTGGTCGCGAGGCTGAAGTCGAGAGCTTGAAGCGCGCGGTAGGAGATGCGGAGCGAAGAGTCGGTGAAGTACAGGAGTCGTTGCGGGAAGAGAAGAGCAGACGCGAATATGCCGAGCAGGAGAAGTCAGGTTGGGAGAAGCGCGGACAAGAAGTGGAGAATGTGTTGAAGAGCGTCAAGGAGGAGATATACAAGAGCGAGGCGGAGAAGGAGGAGCTACACAGGAAGATTGAAGATCAGGAGAGGAAGTTGGAGGAGGCTGAAGGTAGAGCTGTCAAGGCTGAGGAGCGGTTCGCGGACGCATTGGCCGCGAGAGGTACTGCTGGTGACGGCTGTGAGGAGGGCAGTGCGACTGAGGAGCAAGTGCAGCGTTTGGTCGCTGCGCAGATTGACAGCAAGATCGAGGCGGTGAGTCGCGAGTTGCACTCGGTCTACAAGGAGAAGCACGAGCGAAAGGTTGCGACGCTGAAGAAGAGCTACGAGGCGCGGAACGCACAGAAGTGTGGTGCTCTGGAAGCTCGACTGGCAGAGCTCGAGGCGAAGAACGATGAACTTCTGATCGCCAAAGATGCCACCTTCACTGGCGATCTCTCTCATGCACACCGCTCGGGAGGAAACGCCGAGGTGGAAGCAGAGCTCAAAGCGCAGATCGAGGAGCAGCGCGCACATCTCGCGCGCCTGGACAGTGAAATGCAAGCCTCCCGCCAACAGCAAGATCAACTCATGCACGACCTCGAGCAGGAACGCATCGAGAAGGGCGATCTGGTGGCTGCGGTTGATGAGATGCTGCTTTTGCAGTCTGAACAAGGACCGACTCAGGGCGCGATGAGTGTGGTGGAGGACTTCCGGAAGAGCATCAGTCGGCCGAGTGGACTGCGCGCGCCGGGTGGTATGGCGCCGCCGGAGAGCAGGATTGGGAGGTCGATTCCGTCGGGTTTGGCAAGGGCTGGGAGCAATGCTGGGAAGAGCAAGATTTTGTCGAGCATTGAGCGGATGGGTAGGAGCAATTCTGGAAGTCATGATTGATGGATGTGATCGGACCACATGACCGTAAAATTTCTTGGATGATGGTTCTTTCGGCGTTTGGTTTGGCAATCTCGGTGGGTTGATGGCGTCGTGGTCGACTCGTACGATGTATGATCATGAAAACGGTATGCAAGAGTCCATAGGCCGATATTAGAGAGACAGGCGTAAGCCTCTGGTCTCCTTTTGAAGACCAATCTCACTTCGTCAAAGGTGAGCAGTAGCCATTTCTGCACCGCCCTTCAATACCTCGCGTCCATATCTTCCAGATCCTGCATCTCCTCCTCCGAGTCGCTCTCGTCCTTTCTTACCACCTCCTCTACGTCGTCCTCGCTCCCACTATCCTCGACAACCTCACTAACAACCCTCCGATCCGCCAGACTCGCTCGACTCAAGCTCAGACCTAGATCTTTCGCATCCTCAGGACTGATGTTTAGTAACCTCGCCTGCTCAGGCGTCAGATCCACAATCTGCGGTGCAAACTCTCCCGTCTCGTCGTCTTCGTCGAAAGCCGTGCTGTCCATCTGCACCTGCTCGCCATCCTCCAACTCCAACACGCCGCTCCGTGCAAAGTCGCCGCCGAATTGCCAGCCGTGTTCGTTGCGGAGGTAATCCTCCAGATCATCGAGCTCGTCGACTACATCGGATACCGCTGTACCGGTCAGACCTTCGAGTCCTTTGCGGAAGCGGGCGAGGATGGTCTTGAGGAGTGAACCGCTTTCGTCGGCGAGGTCGATGAGGCCGCCTTCTGCGTCTTTGCAGTGTTGGAGTTGGAGGCGTAGGGCTGCGATGGCTTTGATGAAGAGGTCGGGATGTTGGAGAACTGCGGCTCGACAGGTGAAGAGAAGTGTGAGGATTCGGCGCCATTGTTCTAGGCAGGAGAAGTTGTTGATGGTGAGGACCATGAGGAAACAGAATTGGAGTTCGCCGATGACCTGTGAAGGGTTAGTCTTGTCGCCTGAAGCGTGATTTCACGACCTTCGTACCTCATTGATGTCTCCGTTACTACACTGCGGCCGCACAACATTCTCCAATGCCCAAGATCGGTCCTGTGCAGCCTCCGTCCGCTCTCGACCAGTGGCGCCTTCCCGCCATGTCTGCTTCAGCTCGATGGGTAGGAAATTCAATTCACTGTCGGTTTGCAGTTCCTTCTTGTCTTTTTCGTCAAGGCCAGGGATGTCTTCGAGGTCTCGCCGCGCAGAACTCGCCGATGACAAGCGCCAGGTGGTCGAATCGCCACCCATGATCCTCGTTAGAATTGGCGCTTTGATCTCCGATGTGAGGGTAGGCCAGTCGTTGAACTCCTCTTCTGCCTCGCCATTCTTGGGATCTGATGATGATTGTCGATATGGTGTCAAGCCTTCTCGCCAGATGCTTCCCAAGTTTGCCCGCCAGCGCAGTTTCTCAGCTTCATCGCATTCTACAGCTAGCGTCTCCTCGCTTGCAATCCATCGAGTGATGAACAGCGGAATGTCTGAAGGTTTTGCATCCCCAGTGAAGAAGAACAGACCGTGCCGCTCGGAGAAGGCGGTGGTCGTGCCAGCGAAAGCGAAATGAACACCCGGAGGAAGGTCTTTGACGCCGCGGAATCGAGGCGTGACCGTGAAGGACAGAAGGTCGATGCCAGCGAGTGCAGAAGCGGGAAGGTCCAGTAGAAGCAATGCGGGTGAGTTTGCAGTTTCCATGTTGTGTTGTCGTGCGGATCAAAAGGAAGATTTATTTGTGAGGAGGCAGTTGGAAATTCGTTTTGCCACCTACCTACCTACTCTGCTTTTCCGTCGTCCATGGAAATGGACAGAACTATTTGATGAATGACAGGACACAGGTACCTTGTTACATCAATGGATCGATACCACACTTTTCTCAGCTCCGTTGAAGAAGACGGTAAAGGCGACCGAGTATGAAATGTACTCAGCCTTCGGCAGTTCTGATCTCAACACGCCTCATTGCCGCCCATCAGCATCCTCAGCTCCTCTGGTCTCCTCCCTCACTCCTCCCCATCGCTCGTCGTGAGCTTCTCCTCGTCATCGTCCTGCGCCGTAGCAGATTCCGTCGCCGCACCGCTACCCTCGGGCTCGGTCCTGTGATAATGTCAGCACGATTCACGTTGGCAAGGTATTGTAGTGATAATCTCTCGGCGAGACGCTGGACGTCTGCAGTGAAGCAGAGTGCAACGGAGCTGCACCCAATACAATCCCCCTACCGATGCGGAAAGCAGGCGAAATCAGGCAGAATCAGAGGGTACGATTTGGCAGACGAGGTACATACTTTGCTCGAAGAGCATTCTTTTCGGAGAGCGAGTCCTCGATTACCTGCAGCATGGCGCGAAGTGGCTCCAAGCGCGCCTCGATCTGTTCCGGGGTCTTGCCATCAGCGTCTAGGACCTGCACCATGTCCTCGATCGTCTCGCGCGCCAATCCGATCTGCACCTCCGGCTCGAGGTGGTAGCCAGCGTTGATGATGTGGAACTCGGCGCGGTGCCAGCGCGGGAGAGCAGGGTCGCTGAGCGCGTCTTCGAGTCGACTGGACAGCGCTGGCCAGTCGGGTTCGTCGTCATCTTCATCACCAAGCATGGCGCAGATGGTCTCGTACTGGGCATCGTAGAATGCGTGCTGGATGTGGTATGGATCGTTGGTGGTTGCTGCCATGGCGGGCGATTGACGTGGCACTGCGTAAGTCACGAGAGAAGAAATTGTATTGCTTGTTTGATGACAACCAGAAGAAAGCTCAAGTCCAATCTAGATCCTCCACCCGTTTGTTGCTGCATTCTAAAAATTGCCACCTGCAAAACAAACGCAACCCTTGGCACGTAACCACGAGATTTTGTTGTCGCCCTTGCAGACCCGCTGCTTGCCAGATATCAAGGTCCGTCAGCATGACTGATCGAATCGTGACCATACACTATGCGCGCAGCAAGTCGAAGCGGAAGGCCGACGATGGATGACAAGACCCGGAACTCACCAAGCGCATGAAGTCGACAAGCAGCTATGATACTCAAACGACTGCTACTGCTCCCGGCGCCTCCGAGTCGTTTCCGGTAACGTTTCACGAAGTCGAGATGGCCGCAATGCATAAAGACAGCGAGGAGAATGAAGACATCGTGTGCCTCTGGTTGGCAGCAACGCCCTCGGGGCGCTGAGACGGAAGAATGGCACAGCTGCGCGACAGACACAGCTGCTTCCACTGCCGGTGCTACCGACCTCGCCAATCGAAATCGCCTCCTTGCGACACTTCTACCAGCCGAGATTGAGAGCTCGAGCATTCTTTGATCTGTTTTTCGGACCCGTCGGTGGGACGAACTCTCACAAGTAGGAGAACGCTGTCCGACCGCCGAAATAGTTCCTGCCGGAAATAATCACCTCTATCTCGCATCCTAGGTACGCAAGGTGGTGTGCACACTCGATCAGACGGAATTTGCCCGATGGTCTCGTGTGAGCGCTATTCTCTCCGCCAGGTGATCAACAGCATAACACACGCCTTTACGCACTGGAATTGGTCGCGACGAACAACATGGCGAAAAATAACAACAAGCGGAAGAAGGGTGAATGTGGGCAGCCACCGAAGCTCGCGAAGCGCATGAAGTCGAACAGTAATGATAATGGCGAGCCTGAGCTGCAAGCCGGCCAAGATTCTGCGGTCAATCTGAGCGAAGTCCAATCGTTAAACGAGATAAACCACACGATGAGGGCAATCTTCCCGTCCCGACAGTCGCAGGGGACCACACTCCGACGCGCGAAGAAAATTGGGCACTCGCGGGTACCAGACCACTGCTGCCTTCGCGAAAGGTCTCACCAACCTCGGGGACAGAGACCGTCTCCTCGCAACCCTTCTGCCAGCGGAAGTTGAAACCTCGAAGACTCCATTGCCCCATCCCGCTTCCGACAACTCGACGAGGTCGCCAAATGGGAACAGGCATCTTAAGCACCTAAGTCTCTACTCCCTGAGACTTACGCCTCAATCAAATCCCTCCCAGAAGTCCGCCGAGTCATCTGTACCGTAACCAAGACTGACCTGGACAACGGAGTGATCGGGAACTACAGCCTGATCTTTCATCGCCCAAACGCCAATGTCTCGCGTGCGCGAGATATGAAGAAAATTGCGCTTGCTATTTACCACCATGACAACGGCGGAACTCTCAGCACGTCGCGATGGGATCCGCCTGACGAGATCGGTCCTACCAGAAACCATCGCATCCAACACAAGCTCTCAAGTGTACCTGGACCACCTGCGTTGTCCGCTAATACGAGAACGGCGGACGTCTCACATCTCGGCGTGGCAGAGATTCGTCGATCGAGTCGCAGATATCCTGGACTGTGTCGCTGGTGATCCCTTTCATCCGAAGTCGGCTGCGGTGAAGCTCCAACGCCTAGTCTCGACGGTTCTCCAAGGCTTGCAACCAAAATTTGCCCTGAAACACACATTGAGCCGCTAGTAATTGAGGTCTATTCGCACTAGTAAGGCAGCCCAAACGCAATCCTATTTCGCTCAACGTGAACGTGTTACATTCGGTTGATTTTATCAGTAGTCACTCTTTCGAACGTATGGACGTCTCGACAGAGCATACGAGCGACCGAACCAAGCTACAGCTGTATGTGCATATGAGATCAATGCCGCCCTCCGAGATGGAATATTCAGGCACAATTCGCACGGATGATGATGTGAGCCCTTTAACGGGCTGTCCTGGGACCCTGTCTTCCAAAGCGTGAGACATTGAATGGCACGAAGGGTCTTCACACTGCGGAGCCGCTCAACGTCGGTCCTACATCTTTGTGGCTACAACTGGGCAAACACACCTCTCCTCCTGGCAGGATTGATATCTATTTGAGGAGGAGACGAGTCGAGTCCCATTTAAAGACTGCCTCCAAGGACGATCGCCGCGTGTCCCTCAAGCGGTTGCAAACTATTCGTGAACAGGAGTACGACACGCACGCAGTAGAACTGCAGACTGAGCATGCAAAGACCGCTAGGCTGAGTGGTACCACCTCGGATGAGGCTTGGGAGCGGTTGGACCATGAGCGAAAGTCTGGTAAAAGACTGGATGCAATGTCTGCCGATACTTCCAAGCGCATGGAAGACTACGTGAAGATTCATACCGCTCCTCGGAAGAACTGGAAGCCCTGTGCAGACGAGGGCGATTTCAAGGATCGTCTGAAGCGTCTCATGGACAGCATCATGGCTGAGGCATACAAGAAGACTGGCATCGAGGATCCTCGCGGAAAAGACGGCGGTCCACTGCCTGGCGACATAGACGACATGCCCGAGAACCGGGGCTACTGGATGTATTGGGTGTGGGCGGGTCGCCCGGCTGATTCGCTTTCGGCTATGGTGCAATGGTCGCTGGATCTGTGTCATCTGCGTCGAGACTCTTTTCCTTACCTGGCTCTACTGCTTCGCCTTCGACAAGCGCGGCGTAGCAGGTGTGACATGGAACGTTCACGATCGCCACGTCCTTCGCGCACGAGAGGCATGGCAGGCAGATGATCGACTCCCTCCCCAACCCCTCTAGCTTGGCCGACATGCGCAAGCCAGCCGATCGGAATTTGCGCCTTGAGACGAAGTCTGAAAATTACGCAGTGGACTGTGCACAACTAGAACAAAAAAGATCCGAATGCGGCGGCCGACGTCGCGGCTCAACTCGATAAGGTCATCACCTTCAAGGATCTGTTTGACCCACAGCGCACGTTGCCTTCGAGACCAAGTCCAACCGAGGAAGACCTCGCGCTGGCCGAGGACGAAGATGATGGTGTTCTCTATGTTCGCGGCATGGGTCCCGATCTGGAGTTCGACTTGGAAGGCGACGAAGACGGCGACGATGTTCTTGGAAAGCCGGAGAAGAAGGCTGCTAGCAAGGCCAAGAAGCCAGCTCTCAGCGAGGCTCAGAAGACAGGCACTGGCAAGAAGCGAGCCGCGACTCGCGGTGACGATGACGACGAAGAAGCTGTGCGTCCAGCAAAGAAGACCAGGACGGTTGCGAAGAAGAAGCCGGTGTTGGGACTGAGCGACGAGGAGTCAGAGGCAGTGTCAAGTGGTGGTGAAGATCAGGATGAAGGTATGGTCGCCGTCAAGAAGCCGGTCAAGGGGCGCAAGGCGGAAGCGGGGAAGACGACCGACTCCAAGCGACGCTCAGGCCGGAAGGTCAACGTCCAGGTGAAGAAGGTCAACGAGCGGCAGGAAGAGATGAAGTCTGAGCTGGCCGATCTGGAGGACCAGTACGGCGATGCCGCTGGCCCCAATGATTCGTTCATCGATGCGACCAACGCCACGGAGGCGGAGAATTCGGATGGCTTTGCGGCAGGACGGCGATGTCAAGACGTTTCGAGGATGCGATAGGCTACCCACACAAGCACCCGCGCGACATCCTGCTGGCGTAGTGAAATTTTGCAGCGGCATAGCCAGCGTTCTTGATTGCTGATAGATTGCCGCGAGCGAACACCTCGTGTGCATAATTCCCCTGACGTCGGTTGATTAGAAGCGTTCTCCATTGATGGCAGGTCGCACCGTGTATCGTAACGGTGATTCACAACATCATCAGGTTTTCTCGCGATGAGTTCACTTAGCGCTGTCGCATCGCGCTTTGGGTACAGACCGAGGCGGTGTAGGCGCATGCCATCGCAACTTGTGGCGATCAAGACCCACAACGGTTTGCAAGAGAGAGAGAGAGAGGCGGGGATAGTATCCTGGCGCTGTGTCGTGTATTGCCATCCTCAAAGCCCACTTGATGAACAGCGCCGCTGCGTAGGATGATGCATGCTCAAGAGGCGCTCCGGCTCAGAGATGTTTGCTGGACTATGTAAAGTCCTCCTCCATTGTGAGGGGGGAGTATACTCAGACTCCAAACTCCCGTCGGATAGCAGCAGTGTGCACCGGAGGTGCGGTAAAAGAGGGCTGTAGAAGGTGAACATGTGAAAAGAAGACGAGGGAAGGTAGATAGGGGGGCAACGAGGAGGTAGATTCAAGTGCTGTGTGCTGTTGCGCCTTCGAAGTGCTAAAAGGGTAGCATGAAGCCTATTTAAACGAGCGTTGCTCAAAGGTTGGCCCGAAGGGGGCTAGACTTATTTGGCATAGTCGCGGGAGCGGCCGAAATTTCGGGAGCTGCCGAAATTTCGAGTGACTAACGATGCTTGGCATTTAGCTTTACTCACTTCACTTTATATAGCAATACGAGCTATTCTTTTCTATAGTAGGGATCGCTACTTAGAAATAAAAGGGCGGTATAATAGGGAGAGGGTAAAGGAGGAAGTTAATAATAGGAAGAAATGTAAACGAAAGATTATAACTTTACGCCGTCGTCGTAACCGTCTTAGTCCTATAAGTTTACTACTACTACTACTACTACTACCTCCGCTCCGCTACTATAGGTAGCCCTCCGTCGCGCCGCTCGCTCTCGCGAGCTATAAGTAATATCGGTAGTATAGTAGTAAATAGCATCTAATAGTATATATAGCACGTTTTCTTCGAAGACGCTACTATTATATAGTAACGCGCCGCCGAGCGTAAGATCGATTAGCTCCGCCTTACGATATAGCATCTAACTATATATATAGAGATTTGTTAGTTTAAAAGCGGCTTCGCTTTTACCGCCGCCCGTAAGTAAGTTACCTAGCTAGTTGTTTTCTAAACTATGCATTGCACTTTAGAAGCTAATCTACTAACATATAATAGCGCCGCCTATCGTACCGCTACTACGGTACCTCCTCCCCCCCGCCTCCCGGTATTAGGGAGCTAGTGCCCTAGGCTACTATAGACCTAATTTAGGCCTACTCCGGGCCTAATACTAGCCCGAAGTAGGCCCGTACGAGGCCTTGGCACGTATACCTCCCTTTTGTTCCCTTCTACCTCCCTTCGGTTCCCTTCGGTAGGCAATATAGACATTCGTATATAGACTGCTTATACGTGTTAGCTACTACCTAATTACACTCCCTTATAGTATATTGCCTCTTAACCTATAAAGGGATTAGCCGTACTAAGCACTAGAGCAGGTCTGATTTAGCACCGAAACGATGCTACTAAAGGGCAAAGCGGCCGAACGTTCGGCTAGACGTATAGGTAGATCTACCCGCCTATTAGCCGAGCTAGAGAATCGATCCGATACTAGAACGGTAGATTAGCGGATGTACGACGACGACGAAGGACCCGATTTAGAACGGAACTAG
>JALRMM010000190.1:0-69293 GCA_026122155.1 Zymoseptoria crescenta | reverse complement strand
AAGTCGGGAAAAGCCTAAGCTACCGACACGAGTCCGGGAACTCGGTAGCTACATTTAACTACCCGGAGGATTATCTCTAAGCATTAGGTACCCGACTACCGGTCCAGATTAAGTCGTAGAGGCTAGAATCTTTTCCAGACTAGTGGTCTGGGAAAAGGGAAGTAGTGGTAGCGCCGGTATAACCCTTAGATGCCCCGAAGCCTTTACTAGACCAGCGGTCTAGAAAACACCCGATTAGCTTTTAGGACGAAGTCAGGGCCTAGGACGAGTATAAGGTAGTCACCTTAGAAGAATATACACTTAACCCTAAGCGGACGTGTTAGGAAACCGAATCCCAAGCCCGCATTGCGTCCTAGCTCCTAGAATAGTCTAACATACTCGCTACGGATCGGGACATTCGAGCTCGGCAAGCAGACGCAGTAGTAGGTAACACCTTCACCCTATACAAGCGAAAAGCCGACAAAGTCAAGCCTATAGAGGCTAGTATCCATAAGATAGGTAGAAAGGGCCCCGGAGGGATCTTTAACTGGAAAGACAAGTGCCTTACGAGAGAGGCCCTACTGCTAAGGAGCAGCTACCCCTGGGATTACAAGTACCTTATTTAGAAGTTCTTAACAATCGAGCGCGGATCGAGGCTTACGGAGGACCGAATAGGGTGCTTCAAGACGATAGTAAAGCTAAGTCCCGAGGAGTTAGAGCTTTTTTATGCCTATCTATTCCGGCGAGAGGAGGCGCTAGTATAGGACTTTTCATATATTGGTCGACTTAACCCGGACGTCTCTCCGCTAGTCGAGATTCGAACGATACCCCATAAGGCCTAGTAGTGCAAGAACTTCTATATACCTGCTACATTAGAGAAGGTTGTTATTAGGATAGTTAAGGAGCGAGCCTCAAACAAGGTAATCGAGCCCTCCTATGCTATATACCGCAACCCCTAGTTTATAGTGTAGAAGAAGCCCGACAACCCTAAGCCCGTACGTACACTGCGGACTCTGCCGTACCTAGGAGGGGAAGGGAGTACTAACTAGCCTAATACACCGGAGGTACCTAAGGAGAAGAAATATCGGCTAATTAATGCCGCGATCGAGGTAAACCGGGTTACTATAAAAGATGCGAACATGCCGCCGGATGTAGACTCCTTTTCAGCCGACTTTGCTAGTTGCACTATAGCCTCCCTTATTAACCTCTTCTCTAGATATAACCAAATACCCCTAGCCGAGCACTATCGCGACCTAACCTCCTTCTTTACACCGCTTAGGCTCTTTCGGTAGACCGGCATCCCTATAGGAGGCACAAACTTAGTAGCTTAGTTCCAGAGGATTATAACTACTGTTCTCCAAGACTATATAAATAACCGAGCTCGCCCCTTTCTAGATAACATTAGAGTTAAAGGGACCAAGTCTATATACAACGATAAGGAAGTAGAACTAGGTATCCGGCGATGGATTGCCGAGCATATCACGAATCTCGACTAGGTTCTTACGGATATCGAGAGAGCCGGGCTTACTATCTTAGCGTATAAGTCAAGATAGTTCGCTACCGGAGTTCTAATTGTCGGATACGTCTATAACATTAATAGTAGGCACCCCTTAGAGGCCAGGGTAATCAAGATTGTCGAGTAGCCTACGCTAGAGAACCCAAAGGAGGTCCGAGTTTTCCTCGGAGTAGTAGTATACTTCCGAATCTAGATACCTCGATATGCTTAGGTTTCAGCACCCCTATACCTCCTCACACGTCCGGACGTATTCTAGAGCTAGACCGAAGAGCAAGACCTCGTAATAAGTACTCTTAAGAAAGCACTAGTAACCGCCCCTACCCTAAAGACGATTAACTACGAGAATAGAGGGTAGATTATCCTAGCTATCGATGCATCGGGAGATGGATTTGGGGCTATGCTAATGCAACGAGACGTCGATAACCCTAAGAAAAGACACCCTATGCAATACGAAAGTGGAATCTGGAAGCCTAGGGAGCAGACCTACGATGCTAGGAAGCTGGAGTGCCTCGGAGTCCTTAAAGCACTAAAGAAGCTCAAATCCTACCTATATAGCGTACACTTCCTCCTAGAGGTCGATGCGAATACACTAGTGCACTAGCTGAATAGGGCACCGACCGACCTTCCTAATACAGTTATGACCAGATGGGTTGCATAGATTCGCCTCTTTGATTTCGAAGTAAAGCACGTCTCTAGAAAAACCCATAGTACTACTAATGCACTTTTACGCCGACTAAGGACCGCATCCGACGATATGGATAACCTATATAATAAAGATTATAAGGATATAATCGATGCAGCCCTTTATGCTACCTACGCTAGTAGAGTAGAGGCTAATAAGGCGACACCGGAACTAATCGAGGAGCTGGTTAAAGAGAATGTCGATAGTACCTACTCTAACTTTTATAGGGACGTTGCATACTACTTACTTACCCTCCGACGGCCGAGTAGTGTAAACAAGAATGCCTAGCATGCGTTTAAGAAGCGTATAGCTCGCTACCTCGTCCGAGAGCGCTGCCTTTAGTATTAGAAGAGAATTAGTAAACCCCTCTACCGAGTAATTAACAAGGAAAGTAAGTAGAAGGACATTATCCGTAGGCTATACCGAGATCCTACGTCCGGACACCGGGGACGGGAGGGTACCTACTAGAAGATAGCATGCCGGTACTTCTAGCAAGGGATATACGACTAGGTGCGATCGTTCGTTAGTAAGTGCCTAGAGTGCCTATATAGAACAGTAGGACCGGCGAGTGTCTCCGAGCTATACCCGCGCTATAATAGCTACGTCGGAGAATCCTAGTATATGGATGTCGTACATGTCGATAGCTTAGGAAGTATCCTTATAGCTCGAGAGGGACTTACCGGCTAGCCGGAAGGGAAGGTTATTAATAAGGGGGCTGGACAAGGAGTTTCCTCTAAGTAGTGTACGAAGTTCCTTTTCGAGAATATCTTCTTACGGACTAGAGCATATCGACGCATCTTCTTTAATAGAGGACCCGAGAATATAGGAGAGGTGCCGGAGCTACTAGCCCAGATAGATACTAACCTTAGCAGAGTTTCTATATATTACCCGGGGGGTAATAGGATCGTTAAAAGGGGTTACCCTAATATACTCGACGTTCTTTCGAAATGTATATAGGGGAAGCTTACCGGCTAGAGGAAGTTCTTCTATGTAGCTCTCTAGGCGGATCGAACTACTATCCGGAGATCCACCGGCTATACGCTAGCGAGCCTCTTCTACGCCTTCGATATAGTTCTACCTATCGAGCTTAGGTACGAGTCCTAGAAGGTTATTAACTAGAAGATAGTTCGAACGACGGAGGAGCTACTCGCCGTACGGGCTAGACAGATACTATACTTAAAGGAGGAGCTTAATAAGGCGACCGCATACTAGTAGAGGATAAGAGAGGTACAAAAGGGCTACTTTAACGACACGTATAATGTTAACTACTCTCCGCTTAAGAAGGGACAGATAGTGCTGCTAAAGAGGGGGAAGCGCAAATCTACGTATAAGAAGCTCTCCTTTAGGTAGAAGGGCCCCTTTCGCATCTTCTACTCTAACTACTATACCGGAACGTATCGCATCTCGGAGCTAGACGGATCGGTACTATAGGGTACCTAGTTACGGGACATGCTACGAAAGGTTCCTAAGGAGTATCTAGATAAGACAGAAGACGATGCTTATAAGAGGGATAATTAGCCTTAGTAGCTAACTAGTATCGAGGAGACTGGATATAGCCCGACCCCTACCTAGGATAAGGCCCCTAAAGCCCTCCCCTTTTAGCGAGAAGACGCACTAGAGCCCCTAAGCATTACCGAGCGAGTTCGAGAAGCGTCTATATCCCCTAAAGAGCGACTATAGTACCGGCGACTATAGGCTACTAACCCTAGGTATTTACTAGACTAGCCGGACGTTTAGTCTAGGAAACATTTCCGACTACTAACGACTAACACTACACCCCCGACTGTTTCTAATAGGCAACAGCATTATCCGATAATAGCACCTACGCCTTTTTTTTAGGTTAGTAGGGGAGGGAGTTAAAGAAAATTCACGAGCAAATATTACCCTTCTAACAATTAAGGACAATTACGCCGAATTATATACCGCCTCTAACATTTATAAATACCTACTACAATTACTTGCAAAAACACTACAATTAGCTGCTCCTTAGACAATTAGAAGGAGTTAAAGAAAATTCACGAGCAAATATTACCCTTCTAACAATCGAGGATAATTACGCCGGATTATATGCCGCCTCTAACATTTATAAACACCTACTACAATTACTTGCAAAACACTACAATTATTTGTAAAACACTACAATTAGCTGCTCCTTAGACAATTAGAAGCGCCCTTAACAATTACTAAAAAATTCACGCGTATTACCGGCTAGGCCCGTCCCTACCGCTATAAATACCTCCATTTCCGCACTTAGCTCGATAACCTCTACCTCCTTAACACCTACTACATCTTCTCTCTTCCCTTTCCCCTTTTCTTTATACTATTAATTATTACATAACCTACACGTATACTCCTATACCTTACTTAAACACCTCCGACCGAGCGTATCGGCGTAACCTACTAATCGAGCGTAACGAGCGCGTAATAGTACCTATTACTAGAAGCGCAACGAGCGCACCTATCTACTTAGTAATAAGAACGCTACCTCGCCGGTGCGGTCTACGTACGAAATAGCGAACCAAATTCGGAAGATCGAGAACAGCCTCTAAACGTCCACTACGTTTACGGGTAAAGTATAGCGCGCACTTCGGGCTATATATAGTACTAGTAACTCGAATAAGCTATCTAGGCTCGTAAAGAAGCTACCGGAGAAGGATCGATAGTAGATCCTTTTAAGCATTGCTCGGGCATTTAAGTAGGGAATGGAAGGGGTTTAGGAGTTTATTTCGAAGATCTAGGATCTCTATCTCGAGTATAAGACTCCACTACTTCTCGTAGACGGATAGGAAGTTAAGGGGGAGGAAAACATAGGCACCGCTTTCCCGAACCTAAGGAGGGCAGCTACCGTTAGAAAAGAATCTCGTAATAGGAAGAAGTCGGTATAGGATGCCTATTAAAAGGTCTAGGGCGACGCTATTATAAACAAGAACCCTAAGCTTAAGAAACACATCCGGCTATCCGAGAACATAGCTAAGTAGGTCCAGCGCGTGGCGAATGCGTATCCCTTATAGATAGGTAGCAATAATAGAGACTCTATAGCGCATCTACTATCGTACGAGCTACTCTATCGACACCTTCGAGGTACCTTACGGGGAGTAAGCCTAGTAAAGGGGGAGTATATTACGAGGGACTTTATACTTATGGCCGATAGGAAGCTAGATCGTCTATCGTAGGAACAGTACGATAAGTTGAAGAGTAAGTTCGGCCTACACTTCGATAGCCGCGGCTAGGTATTCGATAAGGTAGCTTAATCTACTACTATAGCTTCCGGCTCCGGTTCCACGGAATCTCTAGGGCTGCTCCGTAGAAGCAGATCGACGCCCCTCCCGCTATAAGCACCCGCTCCCGTACTACTAGCTCGAAACAAGGACCTCCGTCCCCTATTACCCTACCCGACCGCACTACTCCTTTCTCCAACACCCTATTAGGATTAGGACAGCCAGTCTCCGGACTAAAGACCCCTACTAGGGACCGACGAAACTTATAGCTAACTACCCCCGGTAGTGCTAAACTAGAAGACAGTATCTAGGGAGCTACTTCGCCTACCCGAAAGACCGGTCGAGTACGCTTACTTTCGATTGCTATTAGCGAGTCTTAGCTCGCTACTAGTGTTATTCTAAAGAAGGATGCTCCACGAAAGGACAAGTGCAACTGCGAGCTAGCTAGTCTATAGGTAATTTCTCTAATTAATAGGCTTCGGAACCTAGTAGGTAAGGAGAGGCTCGCGAACGCTAACTTATTCTTCAAGTACCTTCAAACACTATACCCGGATCTATTACTACCTTAGAAGGATTAGGCATATCTCTACATGGATTATGCTAGGGACCTCCTTCGATACTTAGGGTTTAAAGTTAAGAAGGGGTCGCGGACTAACAAGAACCTGTTCCTATATAGACTTCTTTAGCTTAACGGCGATACGAAAAAGCTAAGCGACTATAAGACTAGTGCTAATACCTACTTCTACTAGTTCAAGCACGCACGTCCTATTCGTCCCTCGGACTTCCTCGGTCTATACCGCTTCGAGAATACGGCTTAGAAACTAGTCCTTAGTAGTATCTACTACAATCTTATTAACAAGGAGAAGAATGTCCGCTTTAGGGACATTGCGAAGGAGGCGCTCGGTATTACTAATGCCTACTACGCCGCCTTTAAGAAGGATAGTACCCTTAACTTCCCCCTATTTAACTAGCTAGCAAACGACACGAAAATTATAATCGATAAGAAGCCCTATTTCCTAAAGGACATTATTAAGGAGGAGATAGACATGTACCTCTAGCACTAGCGGAAGATTAATAGCTAGGAAAACTATAGCTAGCTCCGGACTATGTTCTACTCTTAAGTTTAGCAACTTATTCGATAGGACATTAGGTACTAGTTGCTATACGTTATTATGCGGCTAGACTACGAGTATAGGCTTATCTTATATCCGTACTACGCTAAGTACACCGGGATTAGAGACAACACTATATTCAAGCATATCGATCTAAACATTACTCGGATAACTAAGGAGCTACGTAGGATCTTCCAAGTTTAGGGGACTATCTCTCTTACCGACGAGGGGAAGGACGACTACATAGTGCTTATTAAGGGCATATAGAAGACGAAGGTTTTTAATATATAGCATAAGTGGATGCGCGATTACGATTGTACCGAGGGTGCTATATAGAAGATCGACTATATAGTCCTCCCTTAGAGCTTCCTAGATAAGCATAGACTTAAGTAGAAGTACGTGCCCTATAAGGCTAGTAATGTCCGTATTACTATACCTTATCTTCCTTATAGAGTGGATTACGTAGTGAAGACCGAGCGCCGTACTATCCTTCCCTAGTTTATTGCCTACCGAGAGGACGGTTCGCTCGTATTGCGGGACGCCGGGCTCCGGGCTTAGCGCCCCCGGGTAGTGCATACCTTTAGCTACAATAGTAGATAGAGAGAGAACTAGCTTTCCCACACACTTAATTCCGGTACACACGTTCCCTTGTTAATTAGTAGCTAAGAAAGCACAATCCGACTTATAGTCGAAAGATCTAACCGAGGACATACGATCCCACGATAGTAATACGCCCTCCGCATCCCGGTCGCAAGCCGCGCTTACGCTTACGCTAAGTCCGCTTACCCTACGACGATAGTAACCTTCTATACAGTCTATAGCACGGAAAGAGAAGGAGGACGAGAACTGCCCTCCCCTAATTATTAGCGCTTCCGCACCGCGAACACCCTCTCCGAGCGTCTATCGCCGTAGGTTTAGCTAGCCTAAGACCCTCGGTGGAGCCTCCTTCCTTCCCTTTATAGTTACCCGCCTTATAGTTACTAGCCGGGAGAACGCCCGCCAGCTCGTTCGATACGGCCACCCTGGATTAGTAACTACTATAGGAAACTATATATCTAGGATACAGCTTCCGCTACTTCGTTAGAGAACCTAACTGCTCGAAGGTAGTCGTAAAAAAGTTCCTACAACTTATAGCCCTCGCACGGGAAGTTATACGGAGGACGCTAGTACCGAGGACGTACTACCCGGAAGACACCTTATAGCCCGACAATACCGTGTCCCTCGGCTTCCCGAACGACTGGATTATCGATAAGAGTCTCGTTACCTAGGAAGCGAAAGCCTTCCTAGCCGCCCTTAGATAGGCTAACGTTATAGTATAGCTAGGCTCCTAGAGTCCGTCGAGTAATACTATAGCCGAAGCGACGCTTTACTAGCCTCCGTAGACCGCCCTTACTAGTATCCTAGGAGCCGACTTCGGTCTACGCCCACGAGCGAGACTAACGACAATCGTGGAACGTAGAGCCCGAGTAGGTCTATCGAGACAGCCGCGCCCTACGATTAGAGCGGTTACTCCACCCTAACCGCCGCGTAAGCCGACGCCGCTCCGCGTACCGTCTACGTATCGCCGAACGTAGAGTAAACCGTTCTAGTAGCTACCCGCCCTAGAGTAGCCGTCTTACTCTTCCGAGGCGTCTACTACCTACGAGTCCCCACCAAGTTCGCCACGACTATAACACTCTAAACCGGAAGATCTCGTTCCTAATCTCCCTTCCCCCTGTCGACCGAGCCTAGAACTACTCTTACCGAGAAGCAAGTAGCCGAGGATAGCTAACCCTCTAAGAGAGGCGGAAGAGGTATAGAGACCGGACAACCTATAGTAGGGCCCTTAGCGTTAATAGCCGCCGCCGGTAGTATATACTCCCCGGGAGTAGCTAGCCGCCCCTATTATAGTAGACTAGCAGCGCTACTAGGACTAGCAGCAGCGTCGTTAGCGCCGTACGCGTAGTAAAGAACTACCCGGGTAGTAAGCTCCGCTAGTTATCGTGGGCAACAGCGTCCTAGGAGCTAAGGAGCTAGCTAACCTAGATGTAGCTCAATTAAGAGAGCTAATTACCCGGCTCCACGGCGAACAGTACCGTTAGCTATTGCCGTAAGTCTAGCGCTAACCCTAGCCCGCTAATAAAGATTAGTACATCGATCGTCGCATTACCGAAGAACGCTTATAGGAGGGAAGAACACGCCGACTAGCCACTACCGGGTTAGGCCCCCTAGCGATGTCGGGAGGCCTTACCGACGAACTACGCTAGTCTAGGTACACCCGTCCGATTAATAGCTACTACCCCTCCTCGTATCGCGATTCCTCGAGTAGTAACTCGTCCCCCGTACCCTCTAATCGAGGACGTAAGCACCGGAAGGCTTATAAGAAGAAGGATAAGCGTCGCCGCTCCCCGAGCTACGACTCGTCTAGCTCGGAGTCGGACTCCTCGGCGTTAGAAGACGATAGCTATTCTAGGCGCAGCCGTTCCCGCTACTATAAGGGCTATCGCTATCGGGAGCGTTCGCCTTCGTACGATGTTAAGTAGAAAATTAGGAACTTCGATCCTAAGGACATTGGATTCTTCGACCCCTACCTTAAGGCGGAGGAAGGAGAGATCGACAACATAATCGAATAGAACGGAAGATGCTACTTCCGCTCTATATAGTTGTTCTTAGACTCGGCTCGCGACTACGCGGAGACTAGTTCGGCTACCCTAGCCCGACGCTACCTTAGCCGCTACCTAAAGGAAGAAGCGATAGTTTAGTTTATATATTACTTGGATAACGACACCCGAGCGTAGGTACGCCGTAGTAAGCGTATCGACCGATAGGCTAAACTGCTCTCCGAGAAGTACCGTATGTCGGTTATAGAAGCCTAGGAACGCCTAAATAAGGAGAAATACGATAAGGACGATGTCCGCGAGGGTAGACTAGTTTAGTCGTTCGTAATAAACGTAGTGCGCTAGAGTAGAGAGGCCGCGGTACCGGATCTCTAAGCCTAACTAACCTAGGCATAGCTTCGCCTAGACCTAGTGTTCTAGAACGTGATTAAGAAGCCTAAACGTAAGACGACAATCGATAAGTTTATCCGCGACCTAGATAGTTACTAAGACGCGTAGCGTCGATTGTATCCGCCCCGAGATAAGGGTAAGTACGCCTAGAAGGACGACTCCGGCCGAGGGTAGCGAAGTAGCTACCACGATCGAGACGGTAACCGCCGTTTAGATTATAGAAACCGTAACGTTAACTCGTCTAGGCGATCGTACCGCGATAACAACGTCCGAGCCGACCCCTCTAATACGTAGTAGCACGAAAACAACGGCTAGAAGAAGACTAACTAGGAGAAGGCAACTAAGCTAAAAGAGTTAGATTTAGCGGACCGCCGTAAAGACCGCCGCCGTAACGATCGCCGTAACGAAATCGGTAGAGACGAGTATAGAAATTGCTATAAGATAGGACACTATGCCCGCGAGTATCTAGAGCGCGATCGTGCGCCTAGAAACTACTACGTAGCGGACTGCCGCTCCTCGTTAGAGGAGTCTTACTACCGGCGCGCCGCCTAGTCGGAGGATAGCGACTCCGAGATAGCCGAAAACCTCTTTAACGATGTCGTATACTATAACTCGGGAGAGGACGCGCCGGCGAACAACTACTAGGATATCGCTAACTACTTCGTCGACGTATCGCTACCGACCCCCTTCGCGTTTATAAACTACGCGGTGTAGACTACTAGACTAGTGCCCTCTACGTCGCTCTTACCTATTACGTATTCGGGTGGAAGCATACGCTGTTAATGCTACACTTGTTATTAAGAGTTCCCTTCTAAGAATAAGCTATACGAGCATCGCCGTAAACACTATCCGCGATCCACGGAACCGGAGGGCGAGGCTAGGGCTACCGAGTCCCTCCGTGTGGTTTTATCTGCCGCTAACGGTATAGGGAAGGCGGGATTCGCCTTCCGGAGCTACTATTACCTTAGAGTGCTAGTAAGGCTAGGCCTCGACTAGTAGGACTACCTAGTTTACTTGGACACCGGGGCGACGGTCTCCCTAATCGACGCCGAATAGCTCCGCTTATGCTTGCCGAGCATTAAGGTCTATAAGCTCGCTACCCCCTTCCAAGTACGTGGAATCGGTAAATCGCTCTATACGGAGTACGTCGACCTTGAGTTTTGGATGCCGGCGGCGATTCGAGGCGAGCGTGTCCTTACCTATATAAAGCACGAGGTGCACCTTACTACCGGGCTGCGTACTAAGATACTTATTACTATAGACATTATTGGCCCCGAAGAGATAAGAATCGATATCCCTCGAAAATTAGTTACGATCGGGGCCTACTAGGGTGCGATAGCCCTAGTACTAGTTAAACGCCGTAACGATATAAAGTACCGTTCGGCCGTAGCCTCCGAGGATAACCTTACCGTGCCGGCTTATATAGTAGCGTACGTCCCGATTACCGTCGCGAACGCTCGCCCTAAGGATAGAGACTTCGAGTTTATCCTAGACTCCCAAATTCCTACCGTACTCTCCGTATACGTATACGTCGTAGATGCCGACACCGACTTCGTCCTAGTAAGGAACGATACCGCCGAGGTAGTCTCCCTCCTAGGTAGTACGCGCCTTAGGCAACTCTACGAATATAAGATCGAAGGTTGCTACTAACTCGATCCTAGGGAGCACGGTCTAGCGACGCTACCTACTAGGCTATTCAAGATAGACCCAGCCTTGGAAAAGAAGCTACCTAACGGAGTTATAGTCTACGGACACGCGGAATTTCAAGCTAAGGTCGAGAAGCTCGTATATCGGCACTAGGAGGTGTAGATCGATAGAGGCGGCACGGTTAACGTCCCCGAGGAGGAGTAGATAAGGATCCCCTTCCGAGCCGACGTAGAGAATATTAGACTATCTACGAAGCTATACCCGGCGAGCGCACGTAACAAACCTATTATTAACAAGGTGCTTAATAAGCTAACGGGACACACCAAACTCTAAGGCACAACGTAGCCGACGAGGTAGGTCTCCTCGATCTTCGTTACCTAGAAGGACGTCGTAGTAGAGGGCAAGGTAGTGTAGGTAGGACGTCCCGTAGTAGACATCCGGGGTATTAATGCCCTCGCAATTAAGGATAGCTACCCCTTGCCGCTCCAGTCCGACCTAATTGCCTAGCTCTAAGGATATACGCATATTACGGTTATCGACGCCGTGTCCTTCTTCTACTAATAGTTGGTCCATAAGGACGACCGCGAGAAGTTTACGATTAATAGCTTCCGCGGATAGGAGTAGCTAAACGTAGCAATAATAGGCTACGCCGGCTCGGTTTAGTACGTTTAGCGCTAGTTAGACCGCATCCTCTTAGACTTTAAGGACTTCTATCGGGCCTATATAGACGACATCGTTATCTTCTCCCGTTCGGAGAAGGACTACCTAGAGCACCTTAACCGGGTCTTTACTAAGCTTAACTCGGTAAACATTACCTTAAACCCGCATAAGACCTTTATAGGCTACCCGATAGCTACGCTCTTAGGCTAGCGTGTTAGCGGGCTCGGGTACACTACCTAAGAGGAGAAGGTCGCCGCAATCGTTAACCTGAAGTTTCCTACAACCTTAAAGGAACTCGAGTTCTACATCGGCCTTACCGGGTAGTAGAGGGCCTATATCCCGTACTATACGCACGTCGTAGCGCCCTTCGAGGTACGTAAGACCTAGCTCCTTAAGGAGTCGCCGTCGAATAAGGGCTACGCGCGTAAGAACTTCTCCGCGAGGACCTAGGCATAGCAGTTAGACGAGGATCTAACTGCCTAGCGCAAGGCGTACGAGATAATAAAGTCCCTATATCGCAACGTAACGTTTCTATACTACTACGACCCCGATAGGCGCCTCTACCTCGACCTGGATTCGTTATACCTCGGAGCCGCCTACGTAATCTACATAGTAAAGGGAGATCCTAACCCTACCTTAGTCGTAGGGAAGGCGGTTCGCTTCCCGTACGCTAACGTTCAGGTAATTATGTACCTTAGTAAAGCGCTCTCCGACACGGAGAAGCGTTACCTAGCTACCGAGCTTAAAGTCGCTGGACTTATATAGGTCCTCCGCAAGACGAGGTACGTTATGTAGGCTAGCTATAAGGAGGTCTACGTTTTTACCGACCACACCGCTACGCTAGGTCTTACGAACTAGCACTTACTCGCGACGACGTCTTCCGCGGATCGCTTGAACCTCCGCTTAGTAAGGGTAGCGCAATACATCTCCTAGTATCGGCTTAAGATTCTATACCGTCTAGGGAAGCTCTACGCAATTCCGGACGCTCTTAGTAGGCTAGTAGACGACCTTAACCCGCCGGCGGAGCCTACTTAAGATAAACTCGACGTCTATACGTACGAGGATAAGAACGAGCTGCTCGTTTTTTATGTAATCTTAGTAGAGCTCTCCGAGGACTTTAAGAGCCGCCTTAAGGAAGGCTACTAAGACAACGCCGGCTGGAAGAGGCGCTTCTAATAGCTAGAGCGGGCTATCGAGGCAGCCCGCACCTAGGGAGATTAAGACGAGGACGTAGCTAGCGAGGTAGGCGAACCGGAGTCTAGCCTACTTAATCTCCGTTTCTTCCTACGGGAAGGCCTTATCTACATTAAGGACGAGCTCGACGGCCGAGAACGCCTTTACATCCTACTAGCCCTATATAAGGATGTGTTCGCTATAGCCTACGATTAGCATTACTACGTAGGGTACTACCGATCCTACGCGAACGTCTAGGTAAGCTTCTATATCCGGAGGCTTAGCCGCGAGCTCCGAAGCTATATTTACTAGTGTCCTCTATATAAGACGACATAGACCCTACGAGATAGGCTATCCGGCGAATTAGCTCCGATCTATGCGACGCCTATGCCCTAGTACACGGCGACCGCGGACTAGGTAAAGGGCTTACTAGTAACGTAGGACGGCTTCGACGACTTCCTAGCCGAGACTTATAAGTTTACTAAGGACATCCTCCTTACCCTAGTGAAATCTACTTAGGACGCTCGTAAACAAGGACGTAACTACCTCCTATCGTACGTTAAGACCGAGCGCAATCTCCCGGCTATCCTTATCGGAGATAGAGACCCGGTTTGGCTCTCCGAGTTCTTTAAGGGCATATTCGAGAAGATTAGCACCCAGTTCTTAGCGACCACGGCATACTACCCCTAGACCGACGGATAGTCGGAGCGTACTAACTAGACAGTCGAGATCGCGATCCGGTTCTACCTTACCTATAATCCAGACTCGCAATAGACGGAGGCATTGCCCTATATCTAGGCATAGATAAACAACTCTAGGAACGCCTCTACTAGCGAGGTCCTAAAAGTTATAATCCAAGGCTTCCGATCGAACCTCGACGCCCTTAATCCGCTCGCGGAGCTCCCTATATAAGACTACGTTAACCTCCGGTAGGAAGCACGCGACTAGGCTAATAATTCCCTCGCTTAGGTAGCTATAGCGATAAAGGACCGCTACGACGCCGTATACACCCCCCTAACCTTCCGACCTAGCGATAGGGTAATGCTAAAACTGTATAAGGGATACAAGATCCTAGGTTACACGCACCGTAAGTTCTTATACTAGCGTATAGGGCTACTTAAGGTTAAGCGTCGCATCGGCAACCTTATATACGAGCTAGAACTCCTACCGACGATAAGGATCTACCTAGTCGTCTCGATTGCCTAGCTAACTAAATACCTAGTTAGTGTCGATCTATACGGCCGAGAGCTAACTCGCCCCGGTCCGGTGCAAATGGAAGAAGAAGACTCTAACCCGGAGAACCCCTATTACGAGATCGAGCGTCTCCTCGGTAAGCGTACCTACCGAGGAAAGATATAATACCTTATTAAATAGCTAGGCTACCCGGACAACGAGAACTAGTAGTACGACTTAGATAACCTAAGCGACGCTCTAGAGCACGTAGAGGAGTACGACCGTACGCACCTAGAACTACCTATCGTCCTCGGACGTCGTGCCTACTATAGAATCGCGGCGGACGAGATAGAGGACCGCGAGGTTATATGTACGAGGTAGAGATAGCGGCATTAAGCCGACTAACTCGCCGACGCTAGGATCGAGCTTACTAAGGCATTAGTTACCCTTCGACTTACTAAGGCATTAAACGGCCGCTAAGGCCGGACATTTTCTCCGTATTGTTGTTAATCTATAGGCGAAGTTTGCCTATAAGTTACGTTCCACTTTACTACTCCCGTATTGGATATCCGAGTTTGTCCTATCTATATAAACATTACCTCCGACCACAACCTACTAGCCGACTTACGTACGCGCACCCTTTCCTACGGCATTAATTACCCGCGCATACCTAGCCGGACACCGAGAATAGCGTTAAGTAGGTAGAAACAAGCCGGGCTAAAGGCGGCGGAGGCCCGTAAGAAAAACGCGGCGGCGAGGAACGACGCGCCCGAGGGTACTAAGAGCGATGAAACGAAGGGCGCTATCCCGCCTAAGAGCGAAGCGAAGGACAACGCCCCCGAGAGCGCTAAAGATAATAGCCTATTCGTCCCGGAAACTAGGACTATATAGCGAAAGGCGGGTAACCTCGCCGACGTTAGGACTATATAGTCGGATAACGCCGCGTCGCTAGTAATAAATAGCGCGTAGCCGGACGAGCTAATTGCCCTAGGTAGTAGCATCCTTTAGCTAATTGTCCTAGGCAGTAGCTCCCTACGCTCTAAGAAGACTAATATATTTAAAGAGGAGGAGAGCCCTACTAAGTTAACGCGGGCAAGCGCAACATAGCCTTTAATCCTAGAACCGACCGCCGCGTAGAAGAAAGCTAACGACGACTAGGAGCGCCTAGGACATAAGGTACGCGTAGCTAAAGCCTAGCGCGCTATGCTCCTATGCTAACTACTAAAGGATCCCGAGGACGCGATCTCCTAGGCTATAGAAGACGTGAGACTCCTACCTATAAAAGCCGGCTTAAAGTCGCACCCCTTAAAGGAAGCGGACATTATGCCTCTACCGGTTCGCGAAGATTAGGTAGCATTCTTCGAGCTCCTCGTATAGGACTTGCGAGGGGTTAGTATTTTTACAACAGGCCCGGAGGACAAGCTCCTAGCATTCTTCCCCTCTCCTTAGGCAATCCGCGCCGCTAAAATGTTCCCCCCTATTCTAGAGCTAATGCTCGGAAACGATTATATCCTTACGTTGTACTACCTCGTGCGAATTAGCTTTACTAAGAAAGCCGTACGCGCTATTATAATAGAGGGGTACTACTTCCGACTAGTAGTAGTCGAAGGCCTCCTTAATTTACGTAAGTCCTCCTACCCGTAAGTCCCCTTCTCGAAGATAGTTAACCTCCTCGTATACCTCTCTTTATAAGACGACAACCCCGTCGTTCGCCTCCCGGGATACTAGTAGAAGCATACCTTTACTAGCCTCGAATATAAAGTATAGCGTACGGCCTTGTCCTCGCCGACTAAGGAGTAGTATACCTTTACCTAGGTAGCTACCTTCTAGGCGCACCTACGGTACCGCCCGCACCGTACTATAGCTATCTAGAACCCGAGGGAGAGCCGAATAGTATTAATTCGCATCTTAGATAACTTTAACCGAGACAAGCGTCCGGACTAGTACTAGGGCGACGCCCGCTTTAAGGACTCTCTACTCTAAGAGCAGATACCGGGCAAAGGCCTATAGTAGATTAAGAAGCTAGCAGCCGAGAACAAGAATACCCCGGTATAGCCTATAACTAATAAGGCGGCCTTAAACCTAGTACCTACTAAGAAACCGTTAGCTAACGTAACCTCCGAGCGTACTAGTAAGGACATATAGGGCAACGTACGTAGAGGTAGTTAGGGTGCCTTACCGCCTAAGAAGAAGTAACCGTAAGACGAGGACATCCTATCCTTAGTAGCGGATAGCGCGAAACCGGCGTTCGTTAACCCTATAGTAGTTAACGCTACGTTAGGACGTCTCCGTATAGAAGAGGAGATCTATCCCAATATACGAAAGACACGCGCTACTCTCTAGGACCTCTATCGCCGAAGCCCGACGAGCTAGGGCTATACCTCCCTCGTAAAGAAGACTACCTAGCTATTACGCGAAGATAGATTTCCTAACGCGACCCTCCTAGAAGTTATAGACTAGGAGATAGTTTAGCCGGGTGTTACTATCGACGACGCCGCTACCCCGGGTCTACTATACGATATGCTCCCCCGTAAGAACGTTAGCATACGCTACCTTACCACGTACGACGCGCTAGCGAAAGCCCGGGACGTAGTATACGATAAGGACGTAATCTATATAGCCTAGGACGCCCTACGCGCGAGAGGATAGTACGCTACCCCGACATATATTAAAGACTACTCCTTCCCTTAGATAGGACTTATCGCCCGTAGCGAAGCTAGCGCCGACTTTACTCTTTAAGTTAATAGCGCCTAGGAAGACGATAACGACGATAACCGCGCTATCTACGACTTCCTTACGAAGCTATATAACAACCCCTTAACATTCCTCCGTAATAAGGCTAAGCGGATCTAAGGAATCTTTAAACGCCGCTTCGAGTCGGATACCGCGGTCGATAATATTATCGACCTAACTATAGAGTAGGCGGACTTTATCGTTAGAATCCCGAACGAGACTCCTCGCCCTACTACACCTTAGTAGGCAGACTAATCCCCTTAGCAGGCAGACTAATCCCCCACATTAAACCCGTAGTAGGTAGACTAATCCCCTACGTTACCTAAGTAGGCGGACTAATTCCGCACTACCTTAACTCCCCGGCGGATTACTTAGTAGGTAGCCTAGGCCTCCGGCACGAAGTTATAGAAATACGGGGTTAGATAGTCCGAGGATACCTTCTACTTCGCTATCTATAAACCCGTTACAAACGGTAGCGCCCTACCGCTTAACTCCTACCTCGAGGACCTAATAGTCGGCGCTCTAACGAAGTATATAGACGAGGGTTACGTCTCGCTAAACACCCTTCGGGAGGCGTATCCGTATAATTTTAATTCTAAGGGCTACCTAGAGAGGTCGCGCCGACTAATAGGACGCCCTTACGTCGTCGATAACGGTAGAAACGGAGTCCTAGGGTTATAAGGCGGATGCATCCTTCTTATAGGAGAATATATCGCGAAACTCCTCGACCTAGAAGGTAAAGCCTAGGTTTAGTTCGACCCCCTCCGACTCCTAAGTAGCGATATAGTTACCTTAGGTAGTAACTACGTAGATAAGGGCTAGAAGCAACTAGTAAAGAATAGGATAAGCCGCCCCCGCCTCCTACCTTTAACGAAGCTATTCGAAAACTAGGCCCTAGTTACCTAGCTAACTAAAGTAGACTAGGACAGAATAGACGGAGAGATAATAGACGACGTCTAAGCGGCCGCCGAAGACGCTACCCTCGACTAGCGGGATCGCTAAGCCCTATAACACGTATACGACATATAGCGACTAGTATAGACTAAGGAGAACGTCGCCCAACTTCTTAATGCAAACGGCAAAGCTAACCTATACTAGATGCCCGAGAAGACGCCGCTACGTAACTACTAGGACCTAGGCTACCGACTCGTCTTTAACGTAGAGATGTTCTACGCTCGATTCGAAGTACTTACGTAGGAGTAGCGTAACTAGCCCGGGCTTACCCTTCTATCTACCTATCGAAAGATGCTACCCCCGGCAGTCCTAGCGCTACCCCTACTAGTAACGAACACCGCACTATAACCCTCTACTCCCGGCCTCTAATAATTAAGCCCCTCGGTAATAGATAACGATATTACCTTCTAAATAGGTATATCTACCTAGGCGCGCCTAATCGCGGCGGTATAAACCCTCTATAATATAACTATAGACGCGGTCGACTTAGCGGCCGACTACGGCGACTAGCTAGCGTACGACCTCCGAGACGCCGGTATCCCGGGACTAAATATTAACGTCTTTACTAGGTCCCTCCTTTCGCGCTACCGTTAACACGAGTTCGTCGTATTTATAGCGGCATCCCGTAAGCGTAAGGGCATTACTCTCCCGGACACCGCGATCGGTAAGGTACTAAAACACGTCGATACGTACCCTACTAGCGCCCTACGCTACCTCGATAACCCTAGCCTAGTCTATACCCCGGACTCCGCCGACCTCTCTACTATAGTACGCCTAACCTACCCGACTACTACTCCCGCGGCGACTACCCCCGCTATTAAGCGCAAGCTCCGTAAGTAGGGCGGAACCGACTCGCTACGTAAGAAGTAGAAGAAGGCCGAGGTAGAGAAGGCCGAGGTAGATTAGAGCTTACTCGGAAAGAAGGACTAGCGACGATAGACTTGTTTTTTGTTTTGTTTCGATTTTTGATATAGTTTTTAGCGCAACACTACGGACAGTATATCCGTTCTTCGTATAGGGGGAGGTAATATTACGGGACGCTAGGCTTAGCGCCCCCGGGCTTAGCGCCCCCGGGTAGTGCATACCTTTAGCAATAGTAGATAGAGAGAGAACTAGCTTTCCTACATACTTAATTCCGGTATACACGTTCCCTTATTATAAGCGTTTCGAGCTCCTACGTTAACGCTAGTAAAGCAATATCGAGCGCTATAACGGCTAGTAGTAGAGGTGCTAGAGGTTTTAGCGACGGCGTAATAGCTACTACTAGAGGCGGAGGTTTTAGCAATACGGTAAAGGCTAGTAGAGGTATTAGCGTATAGTTAACCTTCTTCTTCCGTATAGCGTAAGGCGTAAGGAAGACGTCTAGTCGTCTAGCGGTAATCTAGTTATCGATAGTATAGTTAGTATACGTTTAAATAGTGTCCTTTATACACCTAAGAAACTATACTTACGTACGTAGTAATGCCGCCTTATCGACTACCTTATTATCTTTAATACGGTAGAAGGCGTTCTTTAAGTTCTTACTAACTCCACCGAGATAATTCTTTAAGCTACGTAGAAGGGGGTCGATAGTAAGCTCGCTATCGTCTTCCTTACCTTCTTCGTAAAGCTCTAGTATAGGCTCGTAATCCTCCTATAATAGCACGCTTATAGCGTTACGTAGTAGTCTACGAACAACTATCGCTAGAAGCTATCGCTACGTAAGAGGGTACTTATTAAAGCGATAGTTACGGAATATATGCTTATATAGCCCGTAGTACTTACGCTAGTAACCGCACTAGTACGTTAGTAGCACGGTATCGTCGTAGGATCGCTAAAGATGCTTCTAGAGGGGTTTACCGCTACGCTCGTCCTTCTCGGCTTATATCTATTCCTTTTTTATCGCCTTCTACGTACTTCTTAAGAACATACGGAGTAGATCTAGGCTATAATACTTCTAGAAGGAAGTACGAGACAGTGCGTTATTACTAGTTTTATCTACGAGCGTGCTAACTACGTCTATAAGGGTATCGTTAGTCGTGCCTCTATACTAATTGTATTTAGCTACTATCTACTTCGCGAAGCACTCTTAGTAGCTCGTTTTAAGGTAAAGGACGAGTCCCTAGAGTAACTATATTAGCATCTTCTTCTTATTACCCTCGCCTTTAATACTAGAGTAGTAGCCTTTAGCGGCGTTCGTAGTATTATACTATAAAAGTAGTTAGAAACGGCTTTAAAGTTAATAAAAAAAAGACGTCTTATCGATAACGCTACCGTACGAATATAGTTAAGTATTAACTTTACATAGCGTTAAGCTAATTATAAATTCGAAAAAGGATGCTAACTTACCCTTAATAGTAAAGGATTTTTAATCCGAGCCTACGTTACCTATTATATCGATAACTCTACTAGCTAATTTTTACGTAGATACGTCCTTCTATCCTCCTTACCGCGCGCTGCGAGTATCGAATCTACCTTATCTAGCAACTAGCTATATTTAGCGCGAGTATTAGCCGTAAACATCGCCTTTAGTAGTACTAAAAACTTAGCCGAGAATCCCCTTAAAGGAAACTTCCTTAATAACGTCTCTTTTACGTGCTTCTAGTATAGATATTAGTCGATACCCTACTCGGTAAAGGTCTTACGAATAGTACGCTACTCGGCGCTCGAATCGTCCGTTACTACGATCTTTAGCTTCTACTTTAGAGCCTACGTACGTAGCTACGCGATATAAGGAGCGATAAGGTAAGCCTTCTAATTCTCGGTAATAAACTAACTAAGTAGTAGCTACGTTCCTTCGGCCGTAATATAGTAGATAGTAAAAAGGATCTATTTTAACTCGTAGGCTCTATAAGTACTATCTATAAGGAATATCGGACTAATAAGAGGATCTTCTAGATATATTAATTACTAGTCGGCCGCGAATACTAACCCTTATACTACCTTCTAGCCGTCTATACCGGTTACCTCCTTCGTACGAATACTAGTATCGTAAGCTTCGTTTAGTACCTACGCTATCTACGCGTCCGTATCGCTAGCCGCGTAGCCTTTACTATAACGACGTATATTACGAGCCTTATCGATAGCTAGACAATTTATGTTATAGACGCGGTTAGTTGTAAGAAAACTACTACTAGCCTTAGCGAGAAGCGGCTCCTTTTAAAGAGCCTTCTTAATAGACGCTAGCTTGGGGATAACTTCTACTATAGGCCTTATAACTATCTTTATACCGTTATTAATACGGCGAGCGTCTATAACTTTAAGGCTATAGTAGTAGTTGCCCTTAACACCGCGTTTATTCTTCGTCCGCTCTACTATTACCTTAAAGGGCTTCTTAGACGTAGCATTGCGGAAGTAATAGATTACGGTAATAAACGCCTTATAGTCTATAATAACAACGAGCGTTAGCCTTTTAATTAAACCTCTAGCCGCTCTACGCTCTACGCTTACTACTACTACTCGAACTCTACTAGTCCGATAAACTTACTATAGTCCGGATAACTCTAATTAAGTCGCTTACTATTACTCTTACTATTAGCCCTTATAGCTTATTAGCTATAATAATACTAGTAGTTTAGTCGTTCGGTAAACGCCTACGTACGCTTCCCTTACTTTATAGGATCCTATATGTTACTTACGAATAGCTATAATCTCTTAAACTCCGACGGCTCGAACTCTAGCGGCTCGTAAACGTGGAATAATATAAGGCGTTCGTCTATAATATTACGCTAAATAGCATTTATAGTAGATAAGAGCGAGTAGATAAGAGCGAGTAGATAAGAGCGAGTGGATAAGAGCGTATGGATTAAAAGGAAGCAAGAGCTAACTACGCTAAACAGAAGGATATAATACCTATAGCTGCACTACTAGCTATTAAAACAATAACATTAATAATAGACATACTATAATACTATAAACATAGTATAGACCCTTAAGGGTGTGATATTGCTTTAATATCACACGCTAAGGGTGCGGATTCACCAATACCGAGCCCTTAAAAAAACTCTCACCAAGAGCGGTTAGAGGGTTGTTCAAATACTCTATACCCTTCGATCTCGCCCGATGATGGTGTTGCAGTTGGGGTGAGGTCTCTTGCCAAACAGGGGTTGACCATGCTAGAACTAGCGTCGTTCGCCTCGCCCAACACCACTTCACACGACGGCTTTTCATGCGAACCTCGATGTACAACATCATTGACAGCGTTTCACCTGGCGCTGAGAAAACGATCGCAGTACCGTGAGCTCTTGCGGGCAAGACCTCTGCGACTGGGCGTTTTCGTGTTCACCTTTGAGTAAGGACGCTTCTGCCCGCCTCAATGCCGCCTTCCCTCAAGATCCACCATGACGGACGGCCTCCCCATGACAATGGCCAAAGTCCATGTCCTTGTGTGTCCTTGTCATGTCCCGTTCTCGCCATGCCAGGATCCCGTGTTTGACCCCACTGTGGATGGTTCTCTTACCACGTGTGCAATTCACCAACAGGCCTACAACAGGGTGAACCTGCTCAGAGTGAGGGGGGAACGAGAAATGGCCTCAAACCCAGATCCCAGACCAGACCCTCTGACGAAAACGAAGAAAAGACCCAAGCAGACAGGCGCCGCCCAGTCCCCAACAGCTAGCATAATACCGAAACACCGCAAGGTGCGGCTTACATACGTCCAGCTTTCCTCGCCACTCTTTGCCTCCTGATTCCAAGCATCTTCTCCCGACTATTATCCCAGCAGCCACGCCACGCATCCTCCGCCGTCTCCGCCGTCTCGTACGGATTGCGCCTCGAACGGACACTTCTCTTCCAGCACCAAGACAGACATACCACCACCAACATGATGATGACGACTTCTCTTGCCGCCTTCGCCCTGGCCTTCGCTGTCGCCGTCAGCAATGCCCAGAGAGTCTTTCACCACGGCTTTGCATGCACAAAATTGGGCCGTATGAATCACGGTTCATCTTCCCCCCCCGCTTCACGATGCGCTGACGATGAGTCGTAGAGCCGTGTTCCCAATTGAATCGCGACAACAACAATGGCTGCTGCTCCTCCGAAAACGCGCCCAATGCGGGGTGTGGCCCGGATGGGCTGTGTCACAGTACGTGATGTAAACTCCGTGTCATGTCGGACCTTTCCGGCTCACGTTTCAACAGGCAACTGTCCAATTGGCGACTATTGCCCGACCACTCCACACCAATGCGCTTGCGACCGCGACTCAAATTGCCCAAATGGATCATCCGGGTGTCCATCGGGTAGCCATTGTGTGAACTTCGTGTGTCAGGCTTGCTATGGGTCCGGAAGTAAGTTCTCTGTCTGAGCCCTGGGCTTGACACGCTCCTTGCTTACAATCTCGTTAGCGCCGATCCAGGTCGCATCCGTGAATTCATGCTGTTCGTACGCGCAGAAGGTCATCGGAACTGAGAGGGTTTGTGCGTAGGTCCGAGAACGATGGAACTGCTGGGAGGATGCTCGCGTCGGGTCATCAGGTGGTGGGAGAGGGATTTTTGCGTGTAGCGGCGTCGTTCAGGACATGGTGCCTTCATGTACCATCAAGCAGGCTTCTCTCCAAAACTTCTGTGAACTCCGCCACCTCACCCGGATCCGCGTAGAATGTGGCTCCCGGTCGTTTCAACAACGCACACCTCTACCTCCATGCTCACTCACATAGCCAGCATGGCGAACTCACCCGGACGATCCCTAATCCCCTTCGTTCTCAAAACCCACACCTCACCCTCCCCTTCACTGCCCTTACCCGGCCATCCAACAGCCATACGCCCATCTCTCCTCGCTCTCTCCATCTCCGTCAACGGCTTGGACCCGATAAGCTTGTTCGTGTAGGTCTCCTCATCCTCCCACCGGTCCGCGTCCAGTAGACGGAGCTGGTCACAGAACGCATCCTCGTCCGCCGGGTCTGAAGCGCGATGCGCGACTTCGAGACGGGGAAGGTTGAGGTGGTCTGCGATGGCGATGTCGAAACGTAGCATCCAGACTCCGCCTGAGGATGGGTAGCCGAGGACTTTTGGGAAGTCCGTGCTGAGTCTGGTGCGGTCGTTGACGGAGAGATTGCAAGCTTCGCCGGCTGAACACGAGACGTCGTTCGGCCGGGATGGTCGGATTGATGGTCGCTCCATTCTACTGGTGGTCGCGGAGGAAGACATGGGCCTGTGAGCAAATGTGCCGTGCTTGGAATTGATGAGTAGGGCAAAGAAGATGGAGATGGCGACGGTAGATATAGCGAGCCAGAGGTGGCCGTTATTCAGGCTGGACGTCCAGGGAAGTGTGGTATCCCAGTATAGGTACGAAATTGGAGGGATGGAGAAGAGAAGTAGGTAGGTAGCCTGCAGCTATACCGGTAGGAAGCGGTATAAATTCCAGCTTCAACATACCAGGGTGTCGTCAAGTGGATGATCTGAGGGGCCCGTTCAAGGTCACTGTCTTGACATACCTCCCGAGGTATGATGGCAGAGTGCTTGATGGACAAGAGTGATTCCTTGTCTCGAGAGGTCAGGAGATACCACCGGATACGAGGCGACGCCTATGATCTCGCAGGCGGATCGCGGCATTTGCGACTGCTACCTAGCGGATCCGAAGACGAGGGAGGGAGCAGCGTGGTTCCAATAACTGCGGGCGCTTCACGAAACGCCGAAGGTGCTGCGCCCATTCCTATGTGTGGAAGCCAGCATAGCCAACAGGTTTGGTTTCATGGTCCAACAATCCCTACGGCGGTTGAGGAATCGAGAGTCGCGGCGGCGAGGAAGTGTCAGCTCAGCCGATGGATGCATCACTGCACCGCCAGTCCTTCCACGGAAGGAGACACAGTGCGTGACAGGTATAACGATGATTTTGCCGACATGAGTCGGATGCTGCCGACCTGAGGTCTGCGGAGGAGGAGGTTCTGGTGTGCCTGAGGTGTCAAGTGTATCGGCTCGGCTCGTCGGCACGAAGCGCTCGCCGCCAGGTAGAGTTCTGCTCAGTGAAAGGTGCGCAACTTGGATGTTCGGGATATGAGTTGTTGGATAACAGAGGAAGAGAGAAGACTCAAGGGAATCAGAAACAAGTCCCACTTGCTGTCGTTGAATGCCGCGACGACCTCAGTCTCAAGCGGTGTGCAATTCGTTGACATCACTGCCACCTCACACTCGCACAACCCTGCCCTGCCCTGCCCTGCCGTGTTCGAAGCTCTTCCAAGAAGCTTCTGCGAAACCAGCGCGCATTCCATCCAGCCGGCCGGCCTTTCGACTTTCTTCTTCTTGACCTGCCATACCACAGATACTCCTACAGACCAGTCCTACAACAGGCACCGAATTGCTGGCTTACACATTCCGAGACAAAATCTTGAGCATACCGGCTGACCTTGACCTCGACTTCGACCTCGACTTCGACTTCCATTTGACACTTACAAACTTCACGAACTATTTGACTGCCAGACCTGCTCGGTTAAACTCAGCAAAGCGCCAAGTCCAAACTGCATCGAGACGTGACTGCCTCGACATCTATTCCGCCCTCGACGATTACTACCGCGGCGGAGATCTTGATCTTGACATAAGCTTCTGACTATCCCGTCGGCGACTTCACGAGCTTCCCGCAGATACGTGCGACACCTGCGCAATCTTCTTCAATCCGTAAGTCAACTACTTCCTGCAATTCACCAAATCAGCACCTTCCCGTCACCTGCGCCAAGCAATCTTCACCAATTACTTTTCTATCCGCCTGCCCATCCGTAAAATCACTCTCGACAATCACGTCGAAAGCTTCGTGTTACTCGCGTGCACTCTGTTACCAACACTTTATCACCGACTCTTCATCATCCCTCAACAACGCCAAACTAACCTCATTCCCAGACCACTCCTCTCAACATGCCTTCCTTCGACGAAGCACCCAGCCCCAAGGGCCGCCTCCTCCTCGTCTCCAACCGCCTTCCCATCACCATCAAGCGATCCGACGAAGGCCACTATGACTTCTCAATGTCCTCCGGCGGCCTCGTCGCCGGCCTGTCAGGACTCTCAAAATCAAGCAAATTCCAGTGGTACGGCTGGCCAGGTGTTCAACTCCCCGAAGACGAGATCCCACATGTCAAGCAGCGCCTCAACGACGAATTCAGCGCTACTCCCATCTTCATGAGTGACGACCTCAGCGACCGCCACTACAATGGCTTCTCCAACAGTATACTCTGGCCGCTCTTCCACTACCACCCCGGTGAGATCACCTTTGATGAATCCGCCTGGGATGGCTACGTCGAAGCCAATCGCCTCTTCGCCAAGGAGATTGCAAAGGACGTCCAAGACAACGATCTCGTCTGGGTTCATGACTACCACCTCATGCTCCTCCCTGCCATGCTCCGTGAGGAGATCAACAAAGGCCCAAACAAGCGCAAGAACGTCAAATTCGGCTTCTTCCTACACACGCCATTTCCCTCCTCCGAAATCTACCGCATCCTTCCCGTCCGCAACGAGATCCTTCAAGGTGTCCTTCACTGCGACCTCATCGGGTTTCACACTTACGACTACGCGCGTCACTTCCTCTCCTCCTGCGCCCGCATCCTCGGTCTTGCCACGACTCCGAACGGCGTCGAGTTCCAAAACAAGCTCATCTCCGTCGGCGCTTTCCCCATCGGCATCGACCCGGAAAAATTCGTCTCCGGCCTGCAACAAGACAACGTCGTCCGCCGTGTCGAAGCTCTCAAGAAGAAATTCGAAGGCGTCAAGATCATCGTCGGCGTCGATCGCCTCGACTACATCAAAGGCGTACCTCAAAAACTCCACGCGCTCGAAGTCTTCCTCACCGAACACCCCGAGTGGATTGGAAAGGTCGTCCTCGTCCAGGTCGCCGTCCCCTCCCGTCAAGACGTGGAAGAATACCAGAACCTCCGCGCAGTTGTCAACGAACTCGTCGGCCGCATCAACGGCAAATTCGGCACGATTGAATTCATGCCCATCCACTTCATGCACAAATCCGTCTCTTTCGATGAACTGGCGGCTCTCTACTCCATCTCCGACGTCTGCCTCGTCAGCTCCACCCGCGACGGCATGAATCTCGTGTCGTACGAGTACATCGCCTGCCAGCGCGAGCGTCACGGCGTGCTGATTCTGTCGGAGTTCACCGGCGCTGCACAGAGTCTTAATGGAGCGTTGGTGGTCAACCCTTGGAATACAGAGGAGTTGGCAGACGCGATCCACGATGCGGTCACGATGGGCGACGAGCAACGCGCAATCAACTACGCGAAACTCGACAAGTATGTGGGCAAGTACACGAGTGCGTGGTGGGGGGAGAGTTTCGTGAGTGAATTGACAAGGATCAGCGAGGCGGCGGAGAAGAAGGCTAGGGCCAAGGAGGGTGAGGAGGCGATCTTGAACGATGACGAAGACGACAAGAACGGTGGCGGCCCAGATGACGGGTTGTCGAAGAATCATCACACGAAGTGGGCGGATCCGGAGGGTGGAGTGGTGGCGAGGGAGAAGGATGGCGAGGGAGACAACGGGGATGAGGTCAAGTAAGAACGAACTGGAGACTGAGGTTGGACTCGGAAGAGGAGGACTGCATAGACTGAGGGCAAGATGTCATGATTGAAAAGGAGAATTTGGGATTTGTGAGACGAGATTTACTAATTTTGAATCTCTCAGGAGTGTGCATGATCACGACGATGAGGATGATGGTGGACTGGCTTTGAGGGTGCGGTCGAGGGGTGTGGATGGTGCCGAGGATGATGGGAAGGGTGGTACGGCGGGTGGGAACGGAGTCAAGGGCGCGACTGGTGTTAGCGGTGCGAGTGGGAAGGGCCGGACCAATGCTGTGACGGCGCGGTGGGAGAGGTGAGGGAGTGAGGTTGGAGATTGAGCAAGGAAATTCCGGTAGAAGGCACGGGGTGGTGGATGAGAGGGAGCTTCGATGGTTTTCGTTGGCCTTGTCCTGTTCACCTTGCCTTTGTCGACATGCACATGGTGAGCTCCTGGGAAGGAAGGTGATGGAGAGACAGGCGATTGGTAGTATAGATGAGAGATACCATTACGATGATAGCGTTGGAATCTTTCCTCCTTGATGGCAGGCTTTCGGTCATTGTCTACGTCTCCCTCAATCCTTGGTTCCTCTGTTGTTTGTTGAGAACAGGCATGTTGCGCTTCAATCGTCGAGAAGAGAGAGGCATTGCTTCGACGTGGCTGGGGAAGAACTCGCGTCAATGCTCGAGCATGAAAGGAAATGCATCGAGCGAGAGACTGGCAAACGTTTGTCCGAAGGACTGCAAGCATTTGGCAACATGTCCATCAGCAGACGTCAACCACAGCGCGAAGAGCAGAAGAAGAAAGACACAACTCAATGCTCCCTGATCATTTCACATCATATCCATTTCCATTTTCACTACGTCCTTATCCGCAATTCACACTACGCCTTGAACCGTCCCTCAAACCCCGCCCTCTTCTTGCCCTTACTCGGCCCACCACCACCACCACCCTTCGCTCCGCCTGTCGCCCCACCATTCTTCTTCTTCCCCTTCCCGCCCTTCTCCTCCCTCCTCTTCGCCAAATTCGCGTCCCTCTTCTTCTGCTTCATCTCCTTCCCGTGCACCACCGCATGTTCTCGCTCCTTCCACTCCTTCTCACTCTTATTCTTGCCCTTCTCCTGCCTCTTCAGCGCCTTCTTCAACAAACTCGCGTCGTCGCGGACGCGCTCGCCGTGCGCGCGTTTCTTCGCGTTGAGCCACATGTCCTTCTCCGCGATGTCCGCCCGTTTCGCGGGGTCGAGGCCGGAGAGGCGGGAGGCTTTCTTCTCGGCGGCGGCGAGGGCCGTGCGGGGGTCTTGGGGGCCTTTCTTTTTGCGTGGGTCGTGGAGGTCGGTGAGCGAGGCGTCGGCGGCGGTGCCGTCTTCGAAGGCGAGGCGGGAGAAGGAGAAGGAGTTGTTGTCTGCTGTGGCGGGACGGGGTGAGTTGCGGGAGAAGACGTCGGCGGACATGGGAGAGCCGGAACCCCGGAGTTGGGCTTCGCGTTTTTGGGCTTCTTCTTCTTTTTGTTGGCGGCGGAGGTCTTTTTTGTGGGCTTTGCGTTGCTCTTCTTTTTTCCGGCGTTGTTCGAGGAGTTCTTGGCGGGATTTGGCGGGTTTGCTGCCGTCGCCGTCGGCTTTGCGGCGGGCGCGGAGCTCCTCTATCCTTTTTCGTAGACGTTCTTGGAGTTCGGCTTGGTCGATGTTGGGGAGTTGGATTTTCGGGGAGGATGTGCCGGAGGTGATGTCGGAGGGTTTAGGAAGGGAGAGTTGTTTGGGGATCGCGGGGAGTGCTATCTTCAGGTCGGCCTTGGATGTTGTTGATGACTGCTTCTTCTGTGTCAGCTCCTTGGTGGGTGGCTGATTTGCGACAGAGGGCGGTATGATTGAGGATGAAGAGGATGCTTCAGAGTGGTTGGTGGAAATGTCAAACGCAGGGCTGTCGACCTTTGGGCTTGTGGGTACTGATGAGGCCTCTGCTGCATCGTCCTCGTCTTGTGTGTTGTCCTCCTCGTCCGAGTCTCCCAGTCCCGATACCTCCAGACCGTCCAGATCGGTGGGATGTGCCATCGGCTCTGCATCTTCATCGTCCTCGTCCTCGGACGCCTCAGCACCCGCTTCCGCAGACCGCTCAGCCAACGCCTCCGCGAGGTCTGTGTCCTGCTTTGCGGCCTTCTTCGCAATCTTAGTCTCCTTCTTCGCCGTCATCTTCGCCTTCTTCTTCTCGCGCTTCTCCTTCCTCTTGTCGGCGATGGCCATGCGCTTGGCGGCGGCGGCCTCCGGGTCCAGCGCTTTTTTCTGCTTCTTGGCGTTTGAAGGTTGTCCGTTCGTACTCTCCGACTTTTGATTCTCGCCCTCGGCATCCTCCTCGTCGTCCATGCCCAGCTCACGCTTGCGCTTCTTCTCCCGCTCTTTCATGACGTCCAATGCGGTCTTTTGATTTGCGGGGTCCAATTTGGCAAGCTTTGCCGCTTTCTTTTGCTCCTTCGTCTGCTTCTTTCGGCTCCATTGCTCACTCGGGTCGAGGCCGTCGTCAATTTGACTGCCAAAGTACTGTCGTGCGGGTGTAAGCGCCAGTAGAGATTCGAAGGCTTTGGAGTGGTTTTGCAGGCGCTCCTGCGGGTGGCAAGTCAGCGGCGGAGAGATATTACGATTTCTGATCCAACATACCTCTAGCCCTTCCAGCGGATCCTCAGTGTTCTCCATGTTGTCGGTATACGAGGTGACGTTGGTGGGTGGAAAGTGAGGTTGTATCGGTCCACTAACAAGCAGAAGTCGTGAGCGGAGCGAAGAGAACTCACTCGCCAAGATTTCGATTTGCTTTAGAGTTTCGCTTAGTCCGAACTGAGAGCTCTACCGTAGTTGCAGGGGTCCAACGCGCTGGATACTGAAGTCTGAAGTCGCGTCTCCCAAATTCAACTCATTTCTCAAACATCCTCAATCGAATCTCACCACACTACGCCGGATCAACATCACAACGCCCAGAACTGGAGTCGGATCTTGCGCCACCTAACCACACAGTTTGGCGCCTGCCAATCTTGCCATGCCCGCGATTGTTGCGTGATTGCACTTGTTGATCTTTCTGACATTTCTTCCTAGTCATGTCCCTTCTGAAGTACTTCAGCCGGCCGAGTCTCCCTCGAGGAGGCTCTGGTGGTGGTGATGACGGGAACATCACCGTCGCGCAATCAGCCAAGTCATCGAGTGGGAACACTCGCAAGCGAAAAGCTTCCGGACCCGTCAAGCGCAGCAACGTTCCGGCTGCGCATGTGTCACCTCGAGGTGTCGTACTGAGAGAGATCAGTGATGCGGAGTTCAACAGCATCACGAACGGTCGTATTGCCTTTGTTGATCTTCAGCAGTCATCGTCGAAACGCCAAAAGACGCTTCCGAAGCCTCAGAGACGAGTACACCTGAAGCCAGCTTCCGCCTCTCCAAAGCTGCGCAAACATGTGCCGACCCCTCCACGCTTCGACTCCCACAGCCCACCAGTCAAATCCGAGTCTACATCTAGCAGGCGACCTAGGCGCTCGACTGCCGGCAGGCAAAGCTACGTTCTAGAAGACCCTTCCTCCTCCGAAGATGAGCTTTCAGCGTCGACATCAATCAGCCGCAAATCCATTGCCATGCGCAACGCTTCAGCAAAGAGGAAACGTCGCGAATCCGACGATGATTTCGGTGGATCTGACATTGATGAGCAAACTTCAGAATATGCTAGCGATGTGATCGAAAGCTCCGATGAGCAAACGGCGTCAGAATCGGACGTTTCAACAGTCGCCGCGCAAAGCAAATCTGTATCAAGAACCAAAGCTTCTTCGAGCAGCACCACCGCAGCAATGGCTAAATCCAGCAAAACGAAGGCCACGCGTGAAGACATGATCAACCTACTCCGCGATGACAAGGACAAAAAGAAGTCCAAGGAGGAAAACAAGAAGATCAACCTGAACCTGGCTCCACGGTCGGCGATAGATGAGATCTTCCTGGACCTGACGAAACAGGCCGTCTCTCGAGGGCTCAACACGGCTGTGGCAGCACTTGGAGGCCGACCAATCCGGGTCGCTACCATGTGCTCGGGAACTGAAAGCCCTCTCCTCGCTCTGGAAATGATTCGGGATTCTCTAACATCCATATCCCCCCTTCTGAAGCTCGAGGTGAATCATCTGTTCTCAGCCGAGATTGTACCATTCAAGCAAGCCTATATCGAGCGCAACTTCGGCCCGCCTATAATCTTTCGCGACATCACGGAATTGACCAGCGTCGTGGACGATGAGAGCCCGGAGGCTACGACGGCCTACGGCGGCAAGATGGCTGTGCCGAAAGAAGTCGACATGGTCATTGCTGGCACTTCATGTGTCGACTTCTCGGGACTGAATTCCTGGCAGAAAGGCTTGGAAGACGATGGTGAATCTGCAGATACGTGGAACGCTGTGCTGTCTTACTGCAGGGCGTTTCGACCGGCAATCGTCCTGCTCGAGAATGTCCTAGGTGCGAACTGGGACAAGATGCTCAAAGACTACGAAGGCTTGAACTACGAGTGTACTGGCGCGACTGTTGATACGCGTTCTTACTACATCCCACAAGTTCGACAACGTGGATACATGGCTTGTTTCAACAAGGATGCTCCGGGATTCATCGAGGGCGCAGCAAAACATTGGGTTGCTCACATGACCGCCTTCAAGCGTCCAGCGAGCTCTCCCGTCTCCGCATTCCTCCAGCCCAACGATCAGATCATCCGCCAGCAGATTCGCAACGATGAACCTGTGCGCGAAGTCGACTGGTCGCAGTGTGCAGTCACGCAGTCCGAATATCGACAAGAGAAGCGTCTTGGGTACGCCCGACCGATCACGCACTGGTCCGAAAGCGGCTCAATGCTCCCGCCGGATCACGGTCATCAAGCATGGTTTCAAAAACAAGTCGAGCGCGTCTTGGATACTATCGATGGAGCAGTGCTGCGGAAGGCTCTGCCTCCTGCAATGTACGATGCTCGATACAAGAGCCGCATCTTTGACCTCTCACAGAACATCTACCGCGAAACGGATCATCGTCCTTTCGGCATTGCTGGCTGCGTCACTCCCAGTGGCATGTACTTTGTGACCGACCTCTGCCGTGTCCTGACGTCCGAAGAGATGATCAAGCTGCAAGGAATACCCCTCAGCAAGATCTCCTTTACTACTGAAACTCAGGCCGAGATTCAAGATCTTGCAGGCAACGCCATGTCAAGCACGGTCATCGGCTCTTCAATCCTGGCTTCGATCATCGCTGGCTATGGAGCACTGGGCAACGGCACCAGCACGCCAGCGTGCACAACGACTCAAGCTCAATCAACGCGGCGTGTCCTCGAAGGTGCAGCACGCAAGGTCAAAGACTCCGTGGCCACAACGCTCGATATTCCGATGCTCCTTCGTCTTGCCGAGTCGTCCATGCGCCGCTGCTATTGCGAGGTGGAGTGTGGTATCGCCGAGAAGCCCATCCAACAATGCGCTGACTGTGGGCACACAACCTGCACTTCTTGCGGAGGGAATCCTGCGCACAACTACAGGCAGCAGCACAAGGCAGATCGCGAGCTTCCGGCCACCTTTGAAGACCACGTTCGCTGCACGATGCCGCTTCGGCTGAGAATGACGCACGTCGCGACGCCCTCGACTGGCGATGCTACGTACGACAAAGCGTTCAAGCACGCACTGCAAGACACTTTTTCATTCCAGCGTGTACGACGAACTCATTGCTGGACTATCTCCTACCGATCCATCGCGGCGGTATTGGACCTCGTTATCTCAGACAGGCACAGCGCGGAGTGGCGCCTCTACGCCGTTCCGGACAAAGAACTGCCAGGTAACAGCAAACTGCGAGAGCTTTTGCAGCAGCCTGTTGCAAGAAGCATCGTCACGGACACGATCTGTCCGACCGAATGGACGTGTAAAACACCGAGGAAGACGAGCAGCAATGTCACCATTACCGGCAGCGGCAGACAGATCGCCTCGTGGTGGTCGCGCAACGGCATGCCAGACTTCACCGACCATCGAGTATGGGAATTTCTGACCATCAAGAGTGACGACAAGACCTCCAGCGTTAGCAGCCTGACAGGGAAATATCAGTATCTCCCGCGGTGCGGCAAAGCATGTGACTCGCTGTACAAGAAAATCGTTGGACCTACTACCGAACCCATCTTTCTCTTCCTGGACCCAACTCAAACTGGAGAGCCGAACGAGGACACTTTTGTCTTCACGACCCACATCAACATCGCTCTACTTGAGAAGGACGAGGTGCGGCCCATTCTCGGTCGTGTAGCTGCTTCATGGCGGCCTTGGACGGAGTCAGGACTCCTGACGGCCGATGCGGAGAAGGCAGTCATCGTGATTGACGAGTCCTGGACACCCTTCAAGGCCTCACTCAACATCGTGCCGAATGAGATTGAGATTTCCACGGCGAAAGACAGCAGTCTAGCAGTCTCTTCGAGTTGTTCCGACTTGGAAGTGCTGCTGGCCTGCACGCTGCCAAAACACGACGTTGGCGCTGTCTTGGACTGTGGGCGGAGCTTCTTCAGCTCGAAAGATGGCAAATTCTTCCATGACCATGCCTGGCTCTTTGAAGAAATGCGCAGGCAATTGAGGTCTGTGGATGGTAGCTGGATGGACGTCGACAACCAAGCCGCGCACGACCGCTGCTTGACATGTGCTCCAAGGCGCCCCGCGCTACAATGGGCATGGAGCGAAAGTGGGACCGACTTGAAGCCATTCGAAGACCCGAAGGCGGCTGCGCTGTATGAGAGACAAATCAAAGCTCGACATGAGCCCGTATCGGTCATTGTGGAGCAAGGTAGGAGCGACAACAACTGCACCTTCAGCCTGGGCGTCGACGTGATCACTCTCGCGCATCGAGCTGGTGCTCGTCTTCCATCCGACACAGAAGCGCCAGTCATGTACTCGTGGAGATTTGTGACGACGCCGTCGGAGGTTTTCAAGTTCAAGCCCTTCAAGATCCTGGATACCCGCGGTCTCACGCCCTATTCTAACGAGCTGGGTATGACCATTGATCTCTTTCCGAAGCAATTGATGTCCCTCGCCTGGATGCGACGACAGGAAGAAGGTGTCAGCTTCACGATTGGCGAGACTGAAGAAGCAGTCATCCCTGCGCTTGGCTGGCGAGCTGAAGCACGCGCACAAACTGAGTTGGTCGTTCGCGGAGGCATCTGCGCTGATCATCCGGGTTTCGGAAAGACGATCACCAGTCTGGCCCTTATTCATGCCGAATTCCTCGACCAGGAGCCAGAGGTCATTCGCGAAGAGTTGAAGAAAGAAGCCAATGGCTTACTCACGACTGCTGCGACTCTGATCATCTGTCAAGCATCACTTGTGCAGCAATGGGTTGATGAAATCCACGAGAAGCTTCCACAGTACAAGGGCTTGATTATAGCGATCAAAACCCAAGGCGACCTCTCGAGGAGGACGATTTCCGGGTTCGAGACGGCGCGTGTGGTCGTGGTGAGCAACGCTGTACTCATCAATGCCTCGTACATCGACCGACTTGCGGCCCTTGGTGCTGTCCCCGCGCCATTTACGCTCAACAGTGGACGTCAGCTTGCAAATTGGCTCTCTTTCGCCACCAAGCAGATTCCGGAACATTTGAGGATCTGGAATGAGCAGGGTGAGTCGAAACTGCGTACGCATATCAAGTCCAGGTACGCCGAGAGAGTCAAGGATTCGGGGTTCAGCTCTTACGTTCCGTCGAAGCGCCTCAAGGGTCAAGCGTACGTCAACGGCAAGGCTAAGAAGCACGCTGCTGCGCCAGAGAAGAGCCTCGCGGATGACACTGTCTCCACCGACAATGTCTGCAACCCGCTTTTCCAGCTGTTTCACTGGAATCGCATTATCGTGGACGAGTTCCATCAGAACGATTCTAAGATGGCCGCGGTGATCAATTCCTTGAAGAGCGCGAAGCGATGGGGATTGTCTGCGACGCCGCCACTGGAAGACTTCTACGAGCTCGCAGAGATCGGTGCTTTGCTTGGTGTGCCGCTGCCGCTCGGGAGTGACTCCCGAGGTCTCATGAAGAAGAGCAGTGTCAGGGAATTGAGAAAAGACATGACCAGCTTCGAGCTGTTTGATGCAATGCGGCAGGCGACAACCCATTCCATGCATCATCGGATTCATGAACTAGACCAGCGCTTCCTCGACGCGTTCATGCGGAGAAACCTCATGGCTGTGAATGAATTCCCTATCCAAGAGCACCTTCTCCCGGTAACGCTGGACCTTGACCATCGAGCGCTATTCGCTGAACTTTGCCAGCATCTAAACTCGCTGGCCATGAAGATCAGGAAGGGCAAAGGCGCTTCGGACCGTGAGGTGCGATTCAGGGCGGCGGTATCTTCTTCTTCCACAGCAGAAGAAGCGCTCTCCAAAGTCGCCGCCTACTCTGATCGCTCCACCATCGATTCTGGCCTTGGGTTGCAAAGCATCGTTGACGATCGTGTGGCTAAATACCAGGACATTCTGTCAAACCAGATTCCCGTTGCAGTTGCCCACGCGAAAGGCACCGAGGAAGGCAATTTTGCGAAGTGGCTGGATCGCCTCGAAGACGGTGCTCTTGGTGACCATGATGTGAACAAAGCAATCCTGGACATCGCCAGACGCGTAGAGGGCGTGAAGGTCAAGAAGAGCGCCACCATCACATTTGACGAGGACGGCAACAAAATCAAGGCACAAGGCGCTCGGGCGCTCACGGCTGAACTGAGCTCCAAATGCGAGCAACTGCTGGTCGAGAAGCGCTCGGCTCGATACATTGGTAATCTGCTCCTCGTATCGAAGGCCGAAGCGCTGTGCGATCGTCAAGACTGCAGTCACAAGTCTGCCCGGATTGCCGTGTCGGCGCTTTGCGGCCACATGGTCTGTCGCGATTGTTACGAGGACATGAAGGCGCACGAGATCACGAGGTGCCCCGGCCATGGCTGCAGTGCGCAGATGTTGCACTTTCACCTCCTCTGGCCGGATCGACAATCGTCGACCATTACGAAGTATGGAGGCAAGATCGAAGCCGCTGTCAATCTGCTCGCCAACATCCAGCAGAAGGGAGAGCAAGCAGTTCTTTTCGTGCAGTTCTCCAACCAACTCGATGAGGTCGAGGTCGCTCTAAACGAGAACGCCATACCTGCCGTGGTCGTCAAGACTGCTGCCAATGCGGGCGATCAGATCAAAGACTTCCGCGAGTCTACTGGCCAAAACAAAAAGACTGTCATTGTGCTCAATGCCTCTGACGAGACGGCTGCGGGCATCAACCTGCAAAACGCAAACCACGTCATCTTCCTCTCCCCACTGCTTCGAGAGACGCAATACGGCTACGACTCAACTATGGCCCAGGCAATTGGTCGGGTACGTCGTCACGGCCAGACGCGCAAGATCCATGTCTACCGCATCTTCGCCCTTCATACGATCGACGTGGACATCCTGGAGCGAAGCGAGAAGCGCTTCGATGCGCTGACTGAGCAAGGAGCAGAGGGGATCGAGCCGCCACACGGCGGATACAGGCTCAATGAGTTCGGCGAGCCAAAGCTGGAGCGCACGCAGCTTGTGAAGGAGCATGGAAAGTTCAGTCTGCGGCCGCAGAGCTGGTTGGTTGCCAAGGGTCAGGCAGGCGACGCTGAGAAAGTCATGGTGAAGAATCGGGTGCTGGGTTGGGAGGACTTCAGTTCGTTGGTGAAGTTCAGCAAGACTTTCACGGAGGATGATGAGGATTGAGTGTTTGGCGAAAAGTACTTGGGTTTGGAGTGAACGAGGAAGCAAGAGAGAACGATAGTCGTTTGGCGTGGAAAGAAGTGAAAGCGTTGCATGTCTTGTTTGAGTAGGATGACCTCGTGAGGGGCTGTGTACAATATAATTCGAGACTTTGTCAAATCCAGCTTTGCAGATCGGCAAATTGAAGTGAAGTGAAGTGAGCGCAGTAGCTCTCTGCCTAATGACGGGAATATGCTGACCGGTACTAAGAACGGAAACGTGCTAACCTCACCACAGCACGACAACTTGCATTGTATGTCAACCTGTCATCAATTCCCAAAGTCAAACAACGTTCGGCCACATCAGCACTCTCTCCAAGTCGACCATATCCCTCTCCATTCTCTCGCTTCGTTCGTTCGACTTTTTCTCTCGCTCAAGCGTACCAGCCTGCTTCTGCTGCTTCCCCCGCTGTCGCTTCACATTCTCGTCAAGCACTACGTCTCGATGGTCGTCGCACGAGACTCTCCAGTCTCGATGGCAGCAAGGGCAAAAAGGGTAGGTGTATTCGTATTCATACTCCGCGTAGTTGAACGGTGGAGACGACTTCGATTCGGACAGCGATGAGGATGTGGACTGGTGCGCGGGATTTGCGAGTCCCGCAGGATGGCCATCTTCTTGTTCAGGGGCATTGGGCGGTGGATGTGCAGAGAGCTGTGCTGGCGAGGAAGCACGAGAGGGTGCTGGAGAGGGAGAAGGTTTGCTGGGAGAGGAGCCCCTGGAAGACAGAATGTCAGTTCAAATCGTATGGCGTGAAGTCTGTAGATGATTATCGAGGGCTTACATGTCATGCGATACTCTTTGTTCAAGCTGAAGTATTGCTCAGGGGTCCAAGTATCGAGAACGGACGTTTGTAAATGGTTGGTCACTGGGCAAGGGCATGAAGGATGGAGGACGACCGTGACAGGTTGTTTTATACAGTCTCTGGGATGGTGCAGCATTCACTACTGCCTTAACGATCGCAGATGATGACATCGATCGAGATGGTGCAAACATGGTGATACTGAAAACTTGATGCCTGCTCGCAATGGAGGTCAAGCTGAAGTGATTGAGACCTGACGAGCGCTACATGATCCTGTTGCTATATTACGCAACGAAACGCTTGATTCGGAGCCATACTGGTTTGCGAAACCGGTAGAAAGGCAAAAATGTGCAAGTTTTGTATAGACATCAAATCCCATTTTGCCCCTGTCATGGCGTTTAACCAGAAAACGCCACCGCAATGATCCAATCATTCCCATAATCATTAAATATCCGGATGGCATTGATTCATCCAATCCAAGCCTCCCTAACACTTCCCCTTTTCGTCCACCCATCGTACTCCACCCATCCTACCCGCTTCCTTCTCCCGCCGCCCCTTTCTACCAACCTGCCCGGATTGATGACATGACAGCCCTCATATGTGATACAGAAGGCGCCCTCATCCGGGTCCGCCAAGACCAAGGTATGCGGCAGCGGATACATTGAAAGTGCGCTGGGTGCATAGTCCCAGTGTACGGGTCGGATCGTTTGCGGAAAAGGTGACAGGGTCGATTGTGGCAGAAGGGAGAGGATGAGGCGTTTAGCGGAGGAAAGGGAGGTCGATTCTGGAGAGGCGGCGAGGGGACCGTGCAGAGGCACAGGAGTGTTCTCGGGGATGTAATTCTCGGTCGATGGTAGGGCGCCCGACATAGTGATGTCGTCGTCGGCATCGCGGTGATGGAGCTGAGATTCGGAGTCCTCGACAGGAGTGTGTTGGCTTTCCTCGTCCTGTACAGCCTGGCCGATGCGTATGGCGTTTCTTCGAAAACGAGAAGAGATGTCGTCACGGAAGATGAGGAGTTCGTGAGCGGGACCGAAAAGGCTTAGACGAGCGGGATTCGACGTCCAAATTGCTTCGCCGTCGACTTCTCCTTTCTTCGACGCACCGAGTTCAGTCTTTGCAGTCGCAAAAGCGCGGCGAATGCGATTTGTGAAGAGCTCCGGCACACCTTCGCGAGGTACGAGAGTGCTTGCTCCGGCGCTGAAAGATGATGCCCAAGGGTCGTTGTCACCGGGAACGAATACCCAGGTAGAACTGCGGAGGAGTATGGGGAAGTCGGAGAGTAGAGCGGCAAGTTCGTTGAACAGCTCCTTGTATTCGATTGATCCCGTGCCTGCGCCGGCCATGACTGCCTTGCTAGAGAAGTCGCCAGTGATGACGAAGGCCATTGGTGGTTGTTCTGCGGCTGCATATTCCTCGAGGACTTTCCGGAGGGCTGAGAGAGTGGAAGGCTGGTCTAGAGTGACTTCGGAAAGGATGACCGTCTTTTGAGACGTGTTTCTGCTGATCTCGGCTTCCGGTCCCATGAGTCTCCGCTCGAGCTTCTTCATTCGGGTGCCGACTGCTCGATCAGAGCCCTGACCAAGGAAGTCGATCCAACCAAATCCGCCTCCTTGATCTCCAGATGCAAGATTGATGCCGAGAGAGACGTCTCGCTTCTCGACCGGTGGTCCACCAATCTCAAATCCAACGAATCTTCCTCCAATGGCTCCTCCGACACCTCCCGTATTACCCAACCCACTCGATCCTGCTCCTGCCCAGTCTTCTTCGTACACCCCGTCCACCAAAACGATCATTCCCGGACAGAAGTATGCGTCACTAACGTTTCCTCCTATGGGAGATGCGTGTTGGAGGTCCAGAGAGATGCTCCCACTCAGATCATTCAACGCCAGCGTTCCCGTCGGTGCGATGACCAGCATTCCCAACAGCGTATGTGAACTGCCGCCTCTTCCCAGTAGATTCGCAATCGGTGTCAGCTTGTAGAACTCCCTCGCCGCATCCCTCCCTCTTTTTCGTGCCACTCCATTATTTTGTCCCGCTGAGAAGCTCGGCGCCTGAAATATCGGATTTCGCTGTAGTCGTTGCTGGATGATGTTGTACCTCTCCTTGAATACCCTCGTCTTGTGTGATGGCGAGGGAAACATGCTTGGTTTCGTTGAGATCGAAAGAAAGTGCTTTTTGTCCACATCGTAGGTGAACCGTGGCTGTTCGAACGCTGACACCACCTTTAGCCAGCTCCTGGCGTCTCGTCCTTCCTCTTCTCCCTCCTCTTCCCCTTGTGAGTCCACACGTAGGCCACTGAGTCCAAAGCTACTGCCACTCCGTTCCAAACTCGGCCGATCAGACAAGTCAATGGCACTATCGTTGCCAAATGCGAAGCTCGTCTGTCTGCTCAGACTTAGACTGTTCGGTCCTCCGCTCTTTGCTGCTCCGATCCTCCCTCCAATCATGCTGCCTTCGAGTGTCCGCAATATTGTCTTTAGTCGCTCGCCATCTTCTACAATCACTGGTCCCGTCTCGGCCTTCCATAGCTTCGCAACCTCCTCGAGGACTTTCTCTCCAGTACCCTCTTCCCGCCAGCTGGATCCGCAATGTCTTCCGATGAAGGTCGAGAGAGATTGGAGTGCGCTTGAGTGAAGTGTGAGGTTATGCTTCTTGGTAAATGTCCGAAATGCGAGAGGTCGCAGCGTTGGTGGTGGAAGCAGGATCGGGAGTACTGTTGCGACAGAGGGCTTGAACGCTGGCGGAGGAGGAATTGGTCGTGCGGCGTTGTTGTTGGGAAGAGGGTGGAGCGGAGTGGCGAAGGCTGGAGAAGAAGAGTATACTGGCGGATCGGCCGTCATGGTCGATATGATATGGAGTGGAGTGTGCGATGTCGAACAATTCCGCTGCTTTTCACATGTCTGTCGGTGGAGGGTGAAGTGGGATGCGGGTCAAAGTTGGACGCGCTCTAGTTCGACGCAACGCGATTCTCGAAAGTGGTCCGAGCTTTGAGCATCTGCGACCTACAAACCAACTTCTTCCTCCGCACCGTATCCTTCACCATCACACGCTGACAGATTCCACTCACCTCCTCGATCTCTCATCACCATGGCCGACGGTGAATCCACCGCCAACATGGCGCCCGAAGCCAACATCCCCGAAGGCGGTCTTGGAGTGAAACTCGACCAGCTCAAGGCTGAAGCGACCCAGCAATACTCGTTGAAGAACTACAGCGCGGCTGCAGAAGCCTTCAGTGAGGCCGCTGAAATCCAAGATCAGGTCAACGGAGAAATGTCGCTGGACAACGCCGATGTGCTTTACCAATACGGCCGGTGTCTGTATCATCTCGCAATATCGCAGTCAGATGTGCTCGGCGGGAAAGTCGCAAGTCACGAAGAGCCGAAGAGGAAAAAGCGAAAGGTCACAAAGTCCAACGACAACGCTGGTGAAGGTAGCAGTAGCCTGATCGGCGATGCAATCAAGTCGGGCGAACAGAAGCTGGCGGAGGATGTAGTGGAGGCCGCTGTCGAGAACAAGGATAGCATCAAGAAGGAGGACGACACAATAAACAAGCCGTATTTCCAAATCACAGGCGACGAGAATTGGACAGACTCTGAAGATTCGGATGCTGCGGATGGCGAGCATGGAGAGGCTGGCGAGGCAGAAGAAGAAGACGACGACTTTCAGACAGCCTACGAGATTCTGGACATGGCGCGAGTCCTCCTCAGCCGCAAGATTGCAGCGATTGAGGAATCAAAAGTCGCCGCAAAGTCGTCGACAGAACTACGCATCCTCCGCGAACGTCTGGCTGACACCCACGACCTACAAGCAGAGATCTCTCTCGAGAACGAACGCTTCACAGACGCCATCTCTGATACGCGAGACTCTCTCACCCTCAAATTGACCCTCTACCCCGTTGAATCCAGCCTCGTTGCCGAAGCACATTACAAACTCTCTCTTGCACTGGAATTCGCCAGCGTGACTTCGACTTCTGAAAATGCCGATGGCGGCGAGACTGTGGCGGAAGTGGACGAGGAAATGCGGGGCGAGGCAGCGTTAGAGATGGATAAGGCTATCGCGTCGTGTAGAGCCAGGGTCGTGAAGGAGGAAGCAGCTCTAGCTGACCTGAAAGATGAGGCCAAGCTGGAACATGCAAAGGCCGAAATTAAGAATGTCAAGGAATTGGTAGCAGATATGGAGCAGCGGCTGGAGGATCTCCGCAAGCCAGCACAGAGCTTGTCGGCCTTGCAAAGTGGTGCGCTGGGACCTGCAGGAGAAGGTGGTGCCAATGCGGCGTTGCAGGGTGTGCTTGGATCAATGCTGGGAGAGAGCAAGGCGGATGCGCAGAAGCGGTTGGCGAATGCTACGGCGCAGGCGAATGATCTGACGGGCATTGTGAAGAAGAAAAAGGCGAAGAACGTCGAGCCAGTGGTCGAGGGCAAAGGAAAGAGGAAGGCGATTGATGAGGTGGATGTCGCGGAGGGCTTCGGAACGAGTGGAAGCAGCAATGGCAACGGCAAGAAGGTGAAGTTCGAAGAGCCGGACGTTCAGCCGATTCCGGAGCCGAAAGACGGGATATGAGAGGGCACGAAGGCTTCTGAGTCGGGGAAAGAGGTCTTTCGAGCAAGAGCTTCGGCTCGCGCGAGGACATTACGACATCACGGATGGAAACAGCGTGTCTCTGAGCAGGACCGTCAGGTCGAGAAATGCCGCACGCTGGATGAAAGACCGGGTCGCGTGAGGCGGCTAGCAGTCGCCATATGCTTGAGAGTCTTCACAATCGAGCCAGACGTGATCCTACCAAAAGACTGCCGTGAGAGATACCCAATATAGGTACTTTACTTTCCTGTTCTCCTTTCCATTCTTTCCTTCCCTGTCAGACTCGGCAACCCGTCATCAGTCGGTCAACCTTGGAAGTCTTCGGACACGCGTTTGACCATGGACCTTCCCGAAATTATCTGTGTGACTGACGACCAAACAGAACTTGACCTGACAACTCATTTCTTCTTCCATTCACCAACCTCTTCTTTGCCATTCACCTCGACTCCGAACGGCCATCCACCCTCGATTTCTTCCTTACGTCTCTCTCCAAGTCATCTCACACACATTCGCTCAAGATCGTTATCCTCAAGACATTCCGCACCTCGCCCTCCATTTCGCGAACTCCTCCACCAGCACCATGCAACTCTTCGCCGTCACCGCTGTGCTGGCCAGCACTATCCTCACAGCCTTTGCGGCACCACCTCTGCCTCGCGACGAGTGGCAGCCAGCAGATCCGAATCAGGATCCGCCTCAGGCCGCCTCCGTCGTCCCGATCTCGTCCACCGTCTCCGTCTCTTCATCTACCACTGCCAACGACGCCGTGACTGGCTCGTCGTGGGAGCCCGCCGATGATCAGACTTGCATCTACTTCACCAACGCCATCGGCTGGCACGGCGAAGGCATGAACCTGTGCAACCCAAGCGGACAGTGCGGTATGCTTTCATCCTCGTCACTTCACTTTGGCACTTCGCTGACCTGAGCATTCCTCTCCTCCAGCGTCCAAACTGCCAGACGGCCTCACCTCCCAAGTCATCTCCGCCGGCCCCTCTCCAAATCAGATCTGCTTCCTGTACACCGAGGAGTACTGCGAAGGCCAGCAGTCCCAACCCCTGATCTACCCCGGCTACGCAGACTTGCAGGATATCACGTTCAGTAGCGTCGCAAAGAGCTGGATGTGCTACAAGATGCAGGGCGTCCGTATGACTGATGGCGAGCCATCGGAGACTACAAACATTATGGCGCCGGTCACGTCTACTGTGAATGGACTGGTTGCGGAGCAGACGACACCAGGAGGATTGCCGGTCAGCTCGGGCGCTGGAGTCCCTACTGATCAGATCGAGACGACCACGCCCGGAGGCTTACCACACAGTGACATTGGCGCAAACAACGCGCAGGCCACCACTGTCACCATTCCCGGCGACGCGAACACCACCGACGCCTCCGACTTCCAGCCCACTGACGCCTCCTCTTCGGACTCCGACACACCCTCTAGCACAGCAGATTCTGGCGATTCGTCTACTGCGGAGCCAATGACTCCTGGCAGCTCCAGCGAGACAGACAGCCCATCATCCACCGCCAACGACTCTGAGTCCGCTCAGGATACCGCAGCCTCCGCAACTTTTATGGCGAGGGTGGTGACACACACGTACGCGGACGGAGAGACAGTCGTAACGACCTTGTGAGCTCGGTACAGACCGCATCCTATTCACCAACGGGATACGTTTCGAACGTGGAAGAAAGACACTTTGCAGGAGCGAAGGAGTTGACTCCGAATCAGGCCGCCGACTCTTCGGCAACCTAGCTCAGATATGATAGTCTAGCTTTTGAGTACCTGCTGTGTTCTCCTTTGGTCAATGGGTTCGATCTTCTCCTGTCTTGTACAGCATGTGAGAGCCTGCCGAGAATGTCATACTCCTCTCTGGGCGATAACCATTCTTGTCCTGCCTTCCCACTCGACTTCACTCCTCATCCAACGACCTCATCTCCATCAACCTCACAATTCCCCTCATCCCCAACGATCGCAACCTCACTCCCCAAATCCGCATCTCCACCCTCCTTCTTCCCCTTCAACCCCACACTCACCTTCCTCCATCCTTCCCGCTCACTCTCATCCTTGACAAACTCCACCGTAGGAAAGTAATGCTCGTTCCTCTTCAACGTCGCCACCCAAGGCACATTGTCAAACGTCATGACCTTCAACCTGAAATACGTATTATCCTCAATCGTCGCGATTTCCCGCTTAAAGTCCTCAATCGTCTTCACCGCCCGTCCATTCACCGCCATGATGAAGTTCGTCGGCGCCAAACCGTACGCGTACGCGGGTGATCCGCGGAAGCGAGCGGAGACGTAGATGTCCGAGTGGAGTTTGGAGATTTGCTGGCGGACGGCGTGGTGGGGACGGTGGAGAATGGCGCCGCAGAAGACGAAGAGGTGGGAGGTTTCAAGGGATTCGGTGGGGACGGTGGGGACGGTGAGGGTGAGGGGTTGTTGGGCGCGGATGATTTGGGCGGTGAGGGAGGCGGAGGTGTACATGAGGTCCATGTCGGAGACGCGGGTGATGAGTTTGTCGTTGAGGGTGAGGATGATGTCGCCTTCTTCGAAGGAGGTGGTGTTGGTCGTAGGGTCTGATGAGGAGGAAGATGAAGGGCGCTGTTGGTCGGCGTCGGCGTCGACTTTGCGGACCATGAAGAGTTGGTGGCGTTCCGGGTCTTCTTTCTCGACGCGCTCGATCCATTCTTCTGATACGCCCATGATGCGAGATTGCGACATTTGAACGGTTTGTGTTTCGAGGTTGAGGATGCGGAGGTTGGGTTTCGCGCCGCTCCTGACCTGCTGGATGACGGGTAAGAGGGCGGGCGTGGCGAATCCGAGGTGATACTCGACGTCTTTGCTGTTGTGCGGGTTGCGTTCACCCAGATAGGTCAGCCAGAGAGCTTGAACGGTTCCGTCTTCAGCGATGAGCACTCCGCTCCCGCACTGGCTGCTGAGAGATGTGTCTACAGTGATGGCGTCGAGATTGACGGCACGATAGCGAGGTGTGGAAGCGCTGGCCGGGATCGCAACAGTCGTGATATCGGTGACTGCGGTCTTCGCAACAACAGGGCGGAGATTCTGGTTGAAGCCGAAGAAGATGGTCTCTTCGCCCTGCTTGATCGATTTTGTGGCGAGTTTGGCGGATTTGACCGGGGCGTCGACCAATTTGGGGTCGTATTGAATGATGGCATAGTTTTGCAGAGGATGAAGGAATACCACTTTACCCTCCACGATGATGGAGTCGGCGATGGTAATGGAGATATCGCACATGTCGTATGGTACGATTGCACGAGACACAACCACCAAACCTTTCTCCGCATCGATCACCAGTCCGAAGCCAATCTTCCTTGCTTTGGGAAACCCATCAATCTTGACCGGCAGACTGGTAGAAACTCGAACGAAGGATTGGACGATGGAAACGGCCGCCTTGTGTGTAGCACCCTCCATCGAGATGAAGTTGGCTTTCCTCGGCACCGGGTCTGCTGGCGGAAGAGGTTCACTCAAATCGGTGAAGTCCCACAGACCAGTCTTATCGTTCCGTACAGCCATTCGCATATTCTTATGCCAATGGCGGTCAACGAGCATGATGCTAGTGTTGAGGGTATGCATATCGCGGAGATGCTTGTATCGGACGACCACTCTTGCACGATCGGGAATGTTCTTCATCACTTCGATGAACGTGTCGAGGTCGGGTGTTGGCTTTTGGTCAATGGACTGCACCAGCCAGCCATTCTCTGATCCATCGAAGCGGAAAGAGCCTGACGCCTCGCAGCAGTACACGCCGGCGTCCTGGATCGCAATCGCATACAGACGTGCTTGTTGATAGGATAGGTTGTGGAAGGCTGCTCCTGCGACCGAGACGAATCGATCCGGTGTGATGGCGTGAAGGTCACCGACACTCAACTCAACCTCTATATCCTCTCCTCCTCGCTGAATCAACAACTTGACCTGACCTCCCACGCTGCTGTCGAGAATGTCGTCCAGACGCACGAACTGCGTGAGCAGCTCGCCATTGACCTTCAACAACACATCTCCTTCCTCGAGCTTCTCGTGACCTGGTCCCTTCGGCAGGACGACCTCTGCCACCAGCATACCCGTCTCTTTCGGGAACTGCTTTCGTACCTGATCCTCCCAATTACTGGTCAGGCCCAGCCGCCGACATTCGTCGAATGGCTTGAGTATCCACTGTGTCTGGATCGTTCCTCGATCCACGGCTTTCCCAGCTCTTATACACTCAAGTGCTCGCAAAGGTCTGTCCAGAGGGAGAAAGTAATCCGTGGCAGCTCCGTCCGCTCTTCCACCCGCCTGCAGCGCAACCGCGAAACCATCAATGTTCACCACCGGAGAGCCTGAAGATCCACCTGAAGCGGCTGCCGCAGCTTGGATGTAGTTTGTGTTGAAATCGCTGTATCCCTCTCCATACTCCGGCGCATTTCTGTCCAACCTTGAAATCACACCTGACAAGATACTGAGCTTTTCACCGGCATCGTTTCCCACCACTCTGATCTCCGATCCAACTTTCGCAAGATCCGGTCGCAGGACGAGAGATGCCAATGGCATGTACTTGATCGCTTTCGGGTCGAAGCGCAGAATACCAAAATCGTGGACAGGGTCGCGGTAGACTGGGTAGACATCGCACTCCTCGTGGTTGTCAAAGATGCAGTAGCCCCAGAAAGGTCCCGCTCCCACAACGTGGCGGTTGGTGAGAATGTATCCGCGCTCAGCGTCCACCACAAATCCAGTTGCCTCACTTGAGATTGCCGAGTCTGTGTCGAAGGAGCATGTCTGACAGAAGTGTATGCTGACGACGTTGCGCACGACTTTTTCAATCGTCGCTTGCCATTCTGCTGTATCCGCCGTTGCTATGGCCGGTATGATAGGGCCTTCATCCTCGTCCATCTCGTCCTGCCCAGGCGAATCGTAGCCATTTGGTGTATCCGCTGCAGACGTCGTCACGCCATTGTTGAGTACTTTTGCAGTGCCATTCTCCATTTCTGCAGGAGCGGGTCTTCGGACTTGTTTCGAGGGTCGATCTGAGGCCGTGGATGTCGGTGGTTGCTTTCGCTTGGGGGTGTGCTCCATTGCGAAGGATCGGGCGGTGCCTATCGGACGTGTTTTGAGGAGGTAACGCAGAGATCTGGAGATGTGCTGGCTGTTTGCGTAGGACGATGTATGCGATGCGTGAATCGGTTGAGGTCGTGCGAGATCGTCGTTGCGCTGTGGGCGTGCAGTCGAGTATGTCGATGTGGGAAATGTGGAAGTCGTCAATGAGCGGAAGGCAATGTTCCAAGACAGCGATGGGAGCGTCCGGCGATAGGCACTACCAGCGAGCATATAGACAGGACAAAGGCGTATTGTTCGTCGTCCCCTGCCGAAAGAGGAGAATATTGCGCAGCGTTGTAAGGAAAACAGGCACTTTGATGGAGGACTCGGGAGAAACCTCCTCTCCACGTGAGAATCCTGGAGTCCAAGCTTCACCGCGTGCCAGGAACCGAAACTTTGATGTGAGCTCTGCTCCCGACTTCACCTGTGTATTCCTTCTTTTACATCACGATGTCGACCACTTACGAAGCCAAAGGGTCCCGCCTCGCTTACACCTTCAGCGAGACGAGTTCAAGAGCCAAGTTTGCACGCCAAAGGGGAGAGCAGCGACACGCATGCCATGACATGGTTCATCCTGACTCGCGATTGGAAGGGACATGACTGGACTTGGACGGGAGGAAATTGAGACGTGAGAGTATCGCAGTACGTGTTTCCATTCTGGTCTGTGGTGTATTCATGATCGCTGTGTGTGTAGTCCTCATAAGTAGTAGACGAGAAGAGCAAAGGTAAGCCTTCGTCAGCGACCATTCTTCTTCACCCAGCAGCAAGATTTCTTCCCATCCCTCTCTCGTGGGCCCTTTGCATGTTGCAAGTGGAAGTCCAAAAACGCCGTCAAGTCATCGCGCTCAGGCGATACGATCAATGTGAAGCCACTTCTTGCTCAACCAAGCAGCATCTCCTCGTCCTCCTCACCCTTCTCAGTCTTGGTCTCCTCTTCTCCGTCATCTCCCTCAGCCTTGACCTTGACCGGAGTCTTCTTTTTGCGCGGAGTCTTGGCCTTCTTCGCCGGGGTCTCGTTGTCGTCCTCGTCTCCACCTTCACCAGCAGCCTTGGCGTTGCGCTTCTGCTCCGTCGAGATAACCTGGTCAGCCAACTGGGAGATCGCCGCGCTCAAGCTGAAACCACCGGTCTCCATCGCCGTCACGCGTGCAGGAGAAGAAGGAGAAGGACGTACCTTGCCCTTGGTGGCAGGAGTGGCCGTGGCTGGAGTGGCTTCGCCATTGGCTGCCTTGGCGTCGCGAACCTTCTTCTTCTCCTTGTCCACCATCACCTGGCAGGCCTTTTGGGTGCGGCCGTCTGGCAGTGTGAGCTCTGGCCATGGGATGGTGCCGGACTTCTCGATGATTTGGAAAAGGAGGCCGAGCTGGGAGGCGAAGGCGTGTCAGTCAGTGGGCAGGAAAACGGGTCAGGTGATTATGTACCTTTTCGGCTTCGGTCCAGCCTTTGACGGCGCCCTTGTTGGGAGTGGCGGTGTCTGACATGTTGAATGTGATGTGGGTTTGAGTAAGTGGTGATGTTTGGGTGTGTCTGTTGAAGATGATGGTGTTGAGTGGTGGATGTTGAGAGGAAGATGCAGACGAAGAGAAGGAACAGGAAGAATGGAGAGCTTGAAGCATATGAAGAGCTCGGGCACGAAAAGGTGAATCATTCGGCACTTGCTCACATGACAGCTATGGGGCTGTGCTTCACTCTTGTGGCACATGCCATTCACTCGGCTCAACTCGAACATGCAACTTGAATTGGTCCGGTGTGCTCCACTGCTACGATTATCGGAGACTACTCTCGTCCCTGGGCCCCGTTTGAGCTGCGCGAAAGGCGAATGTTGTTTTCGGCAAATCGTCTGGGGAAGCAATTCACAGCGAGACGCTCCGTTTGCACGGGTCTCACGTCTGCCTTCTCCGGACTCCTTCCGTTGCAGGCTTCAGCGGCCGACTTCACCTCGATCAAGGTTCCATGATTATCACACGCCGCTTCGCTTTTGCATGCTCACAAGCGTCAGAGACATCGACATCTGCTGCTAGACCCTCTGAATCTGATTGTTGGCACCAATCTACCGCTCGCTTCTACACTCTTCCATCAACATACCGTCATCTACACTCAACACCAATCTTTAGTAACTTCAGCTCCAACATCAACACTAACAACAGCCTCGACTTCCATCAACCATGGCGATTGCGCCATGCCCCACTCGTAAGCGCGAGTCTTCTCGTGCATCCGCAGCACTCGACGCACCTCCAGCAAAACGTCGCGCCACAGAGGCATCGGTCAGCCCCTGGAAAAATCCTCTTCGTTCAAACTCAGACTTCAGCTCCCCAATCTTCAGCCGCAGCATGGACGTCTACCACAATGAATCTTATGTCAACATGCCCGAGCCTCAGACCTTCCTCAATGATGAGCCTCTCGATCAGCAAATGCTCGTGCAAAGCCAGATCCAGGACGAGCTTCAAGACGCCACTTTACAGCCGTACGCTACAACGACGTCCGACCTGACTGTTCCGCCACCTGACATCAACTTCGACGACTTTCTACACAGTGAGGAAGACACCGAGCTTCCGGATACGCAGATTTCCGCTCAAGATCAGAACAACGACCAGCATGACCTTCAAGGCCGACCTGCTGCCATGAGCGACTATGAAAGCGTGATGCAACGCAGACTCTTCCCCGTCATCTCGCGCAAAGAAGTCTGGGGCGCGGATAGGATGGGTGAGTACGATCAGGAGCTCATGGCGGACGCCGACGATGGAGGACGCGGTCTGCCTCCCGGCCGAAGTCAGGTTGCGCTACGATCTTCGAGTCCTTCCCGATCGGAGTCAGATGGGTCGGATGGAGAGGAGGAAGTCTTCGTTGATGCTGAGGAGGAGATCACGGTCCCGGAGGATGGCGGGAACAGCGCAGGTGAGAATGAAGAGGGCCGTAGGTCTGAGTCTGAGTCTGAGTCTGAGTCTGCGTCCTCGATTGCAGAATCTTCTGGATCAGAGACCGACGAAGAAGATGACCGATACATGCTTGATGAAGAGCATCGTGACGAGAATGCGCAAATGGATCTCTACGACGACATGGCGGAGGGTTTGGGACTGCGGCGAGGCGAATACAAATACGTGCGGGGAAAGCGAGGCATCATCACCGGCATTAGAGAACTTCGGCCGGGGGAACAGAACAGCGATGATACCGACAGCGGTGATTCCAGCGACCATTCCGACAGCGATGATTCGGGAAATGACGACATCGATGAGAGCAATGGAGGTCAAGACTCCGACGGTTCTGAACAAGAGGATGAAGAGCCCAGACCCTACGTGCCGGTTGGAGTATCTGGAGTCCCCGACGCTGCCAGCGGACAAGCTGATGCTACCAGTGATGGAGACGAGGAGCAGCAGGAGGACGAAGCATCGGACTTTGAGACTCTCGAGGAGGAAGACGACGATGATCATGCCGACTCTCAAGTCACCACAGGAAACTCCCAGACCTCCGGCCCGGTCACGGCCGTGGCAGACCGGCGCCAGAACGTCCAGCCGCATCCCGACATCATCGAGCTGCTGTCCGACGATGACGAGGAGCCAGGCAAGGAATTAGAGTTGCTTGACGAAGATGGGACCGCCAATGACAGCCTCTTCTCCAAAGTGTTCGCAAAGGCCCCGAAAGGCAAGAAGTCCAAGGCCCACATCACGAACAGCGACAACTCCTCAACAGCCGAAGAACAAGCCTCCTACTCCTTCTCCGGCGGTCCCTCTTCCGCCATCAAATCCCTCCCCGGCACCCACCAAACCCGCGTCACCACCTCCGCCTCTCCACCACCCTCCATCACCCCAAAACCCAAACCCGAGCGCCGCCGCCCCGACATCCGCCGCGACCTCTCCCGTCACCTGACCCAACACTCCAAATTCCACACCGCAGCTCTACACCTCATCCCGCGCCTGCCCAACTACGAGTCGTTCAACTGGAACCGCCGGTACTGGATCGCCGTCCTGCTCCCGAAAAAGAACCTCTACAAAGCGACCTTCTCCGAGAAAGACTTTGTGTGGTTCAAGGGTCACAAATTCACCACGGTCGAGACGGTGTGGAATTACTTCCAGACGACGACGATGAGTGATCCCGAGGATTTGGCGTTGTTGCTGGGAGGGGTGGAGGGACTGAGTATGAAGGATCAGATGAGGGAGTTGGATTATTTCGGGGACAAGTTGGTGGTGTTTCAGGCGATGGGGAAGGAGGGGGCGGAGAAGGTGGAGGAGAGGGGGTTGGTGGAGGGGTTGGTGCCGAAGGGGGTTGTGGAGGTTGTGGATTTGGTGGATGACGATGATGAGGGTTGAGAGGAGTGAGGAGTGACAGAAGTGGTGAGAGGTTGGGGTGGAACGCATGTCTTCGGTGTGATTGATATTTTTTGCATCTCTTTTGGCTTGCTGTGTGTTCTGCTCGGAGGCAGAACGTGTGCTCTTGGTATGAGAGCGCCTCATTCTCACCGCGGTCCCGCATGAGCAGGATCAACGACGCCTGCAGCGACACAAACTTTGTACTACTAGAAGTAGCCAATCTGTATCACTACTCGAATACGAGCTCTCGAAACACTTCCACCCAGGTCTTATATCGCGCATGCCTGGCGTGCTCCTTCCACTGCATCTGCTGCAGGTTCTACCCAAGCACCGTGCTGCTTCTCCCTCCCTTGGGATATCTCATGCATATCTCGCTTCCACAATGCGGCCTCCTGCGTGGCCGTTTCACCATCGGACGAATCGCCTATGCCTAAGCTGGTGGTATCGCGAACGCTGCCTGACAAAGGCCTCCTGTGTCCCAGGTCGACTCTGCTTGTTAAAGCTTGAATAGAGGTGCTGCAGTCAGCAGAGCGCCGCATTCTCGTCCTGTGACAAAGTCGCGCATTCTCGCCCTGTGCCCGGAGTCTCCAGTCCTGCAACGTCGGCCATCCTCCCGAGCGGCGTTGCTGGCTCCCTCTGTATCCACATCTTGCAATGCCGTGTATGGTATCACTTTTCCTGGCGGATGTGTGACCGAGCGCGATATGCTCGCCCTCCCTTCAATCCTCAATGCTCTCTTATTCCAACTTATCCAAATGCTCCAACCTCGTCAACACCACCTGTTTACTCGTCTCTTGAATCTCTCCCGCCAGAAACACCTCGTCCAGAATCGCATAGACCTGCACCCCACGTCAGCACCTCCCACGAACCTCTATCCCTGGCCCTCCCCGCCGTCCAGTGAAACCCCATCCTTCGACTGACCTTGTAGAAATTAAACACCAAATCCAACTCACACACGTTCCCGAAAAACTGATCCAGCACCTCGACGAAGAAATGTATCGCCTCCAAGTACGCCAGCGCGTTGTCGTTGGCGTCCACGCACGCGCAGAAGAACAGCCCGGCGTAGCGCCGGTAGATGATCTTGGAGGAGCCGCGGAACTCGACGAAGTTGGATTGGTGTTTTTGGTCGCGGGGGGCGACGAGGCGGTGGACTTCGCCTTTGAGCTTGATTTTGTCTTCGTCGGTGTAGGGGGAGTACCACTTTGCGAGGCGGGTTTTGCCTCTGTTGGGAGGGGGAGAGAGAGAAGGCGTTAGTTGGTGTTGGGGGAGGGAGGGGTGGAGGGGGTGAGGTACTGTCGGTTTTGGATGAGCATGAAGGAGATGACCATGGCGGCGGTGAGTTGGGGAAGGTTCAAGATCGAGGGGAGAAGGTCGGGACGTTCGGAGTTGGTGCTCGTGGACTGAGATTGAGGTGTATAGTCCGGTCAATGGAAAGGTGAGGTTGTAGGGGGAGCTCCATTTGGGATGGCGCCCCATTCGTGAGTTACTGCTACTACGAGGTTTTTAGCTATTTACACATTAAACGATTGCTATATATAGCATCAATTAATTAATTAACTACCGTTGTCGTTGTCGCCAAGGCTCTATTATCCTTATCGCCGCTACCGCCGACTATATATATACTACCGCCCTTATACTACCGCCCTTATACTACCGCCCTTATACCGCTACCGCCGCCGATTCTATATACATCCTTACGCCCTCTCTTACGCCCTCTTACCGCTAATCTTACTAACGAGACGCTATACTATGCCTACTACTAAATTACGACTACCTCCGTAAAGAGATCGAAGTCCTAATCTATATCTCGGGCCTAAGCTACGAGGAGGTAAGATTATAGCTAAGAGCGTAGAAGTAGGTAGATATATCCCTCCGAACGCTAAGAAGGCAACTAGTAGCTTAGAGCATAATAATAAGGCCTTAAAGGGCTAATCTTAGTACTATTAACTAGGAGCGTCTATAAGTAAGGATTAAAGAGCTATTCTAGGAAACAGATAAGGATAATGCTATCTACTATAGGATCTTAAACATTAATAGCTTTACGCTCTCGAAGTAGCAGTTCGTAGAGCTAAGGAAAAGTATAGGGTTATATCGTAGGATTCTCAAGGATAACTAGCCGACCTATAATAAGATTATTAAGGGCGTACTACTCGGAGTTATTAAGGGTAGAGCGTTAGAGGATTATAGATACCGCAACCTTACGAGGTAGATACGGAGGGAGTTTAAATTAATCGGACAGTTTGCTATCCCCGTAATCTTAGTATCGATCTTAGTACTAACCGCTCTATATATAGAAATCGGATCTTTAGCGTTATCTACTACCTTAATCCGGCACCGTTTAACGCACGCCGCATTAGTAAGCGAGTCCGTGTGCGTTCTTATCTTCTAAAAGCCTAGGGCCCGGATTATATATAGTCTATAGATACGTATTATAAGCTAGAGCTGTTTGGTATTTAGTTCTATTGCTGTATTAATATATATTTACGTAGGATTATATAGGCCTATGTCGGCACTATAGCTAAGACGAAGTTCTTAGTATTCTATTAATATCTCGGCGTAGTTAGTAAGCTCGGACGGACGCTATAGGTAAGGATCTTAGTATATATCTTAGTGTATTGTCCTCGGTTTCTAACTATATATATAGATTATATATACTAATTACGGCGTTAAGACTCTAATAATAGCCGACGCTTACCTCTACTTCCGTAAGTACTAAGAAGGCTACTAACTGCGCTTTAATAAGGGCTTCTAGTATATAACTAGTAAGGGCAATAATACGATTAAACGTTTCTAGGGACTCGGTATAATAGTAGCGTTTAATAGGTAGCGTAACTTCTTTATCGAGATGCGTAACGCTCGCTACTATAATAAGGATTAAAAGGCTAACTATATCGCCTTCCTCGCTATCTATATACCGATCCTTCGATATACTATCTAGAAGTTCGTTTAAACTTATAACGGCTACTATATTTGGAAGCACCCTAAGATTACCGGCTATATTAATAGTATTCCGAATATCCTCTACGACTATCTAGAGTTAAAGGGAACCGAGCTATATAGCATCGCCCTTAACACTACGCATCCGGAGATATAAGAGATAATCGACCGGAAGGACGAGTTCGGTAAGTATACGATTAGCTAGGGATTTAGCTAAGATCTACACCGAGATTAGACTATTAGGTTACACTAGCGGCAAGTGCTAATATACATATATAGACTTCGTTTCGTATCTTCCAGTAGCTACTATATATTAGGTTAACTACGTCCTCGCTTCCGCTAAACTCCCTACTAAGATAACTAGCGAGGAGTCTACCGCTGCTAGTAATAAGCTCTATATTATTACATATCTTTATCTCCGTACTATAGCTACCGCGCATTTAGCCGCTAGTAGTGTATTAGTAGAGTTTAAGACGTTAGCGTAGGGTATAGGCCTATAGCTAAGGGATTGCATAAGGTAGGTATTGTTAGGGAAGGCTAAGGCATAGCCTAGCTCTAGACCTTAGGTAAGGTCGTTAATAATATGTGGATAATACGACGCCGAGCGTAGCGGCGAATGCCGCTTACGTAACGCATAGTCGTATATTAGGAGGCACGCATGTGCAACTTAACAATAGCAAGAATTAGTTTTATTACTAGTGGGATTACTAGCTAGCGTTCTATACACTACGATATCTTTATACTTCTTATAGGTATTCGTAGAGAACGGCTTCCCCCTATAATTAAGATAACGGTTAGGATTACGCTAAGATCGCCTCCTTAATAAAAACTCTACTTATCCCCCGTCCTCTGCCTTTTCCCTACCCTCTACTCCCTCTGCTTCCTTAATATACACTAATATACGCCGATATATACCGATTAGTCCTTAATTATCTTTTAATTATCCTTAATTATCTTTAATTATGCCTGCATTTACTAAGTTCTATATAGAGGATAGAACTCCTTACGTTAGACTTACTAAGCACTATAGCAACTACGGCTACGATCTACTAAGCACCGAGACACGCACTAAGATTACTACTATCGCCTCTACCGCTCTAGTAAGTAACCTTAGCACCGGCGCATATAAAGGATATAGCGTTATTTAGTCCGGTCGTGCTAATCTAATTCGATAGAGCACTTCTAAGTAGCATACTCGCCCTACTAATGCCGGTAGCCGCAATCTATTAATTGCCTACGCTACTTAAGCTACTACTACCGCTAATGCTATATTAGCGGTGCCCTAATTAAGTGAAGCCGGACTATTATTATCGCCTCTAGTTAAGTCTAAACGTAGTAGACCGTAGGTCGAGACTCTATAGAAGGTTAGCATTATATATATAATATATACTGTTAAGGTAACTACTAGTAATACGGTGCCGGAGTATAGCGGATAGACCGATCCCTTCGAGTAGACTAGCTAAGGCGTCGTGGACGAGATAAGCGCTGCTCTTAGTGCTATCTTAAAGGAAGAGCGTCGATTCTAGCTACTTAAATACCTCCTTAGTAAGAGCTACTACGCTTAAAACCGTGTACGCCGGCGTCTATATTACGACTACTTCCTATCTATTAGGTATAACGACCTTAATTAACCCGTTAAACCCGGCTACACGAGCACTATATCTACTAATATTAACCGGATGCTAGGCCCTTTTATTACTAATAATACGATTAAGCTCGTTAAGGCGACCGTATACGTTACCCTACTCGTTAATACCGATAACCGCTATAACCGCCGAGGGGGGTATGTCCGTATATATAAGGAAGATCTAGCGTTACGCACTACTAAGGCTAGCTATATATATCTACTAGGCTAGCGTATGCACGAGGATAGTAGAGTAGAGAAACCGGACGGTTTATTTACGTAGTCGTCTACTAAGCCGAAGGACGTAGACGAATTTATTAGGGAGCTCGCTACTACCGCTAACGAGAGCGCTACTCTTAGCTCTAATCTTACTACCGGCAAGGGCAGGGGCAAGCAGCTAGACAAGGACAACTAGCTAGCCTATAAGATCGCTACATACGCCGCTCTTAGTAGTAACGACGACGATCTTAGCGCTAATCTCGCTATTAGAGCCGCCGTTGCTAACTCTATTAAGATAGCGCCTACCGCCGGTCCCTCGAGGACTAGCAAACGTACTACTAGCTTAGAGCTCTAGCCGTCCTTACTAGTAAGAATTAACAACTCCCTTATTATCCTCGACGACGATATTAACACCGTATCTAGCTCGTAGGATACTATAGCCTAAGCTAGAGCAGCCGTTATACGACGAGCTAAGGAGAAGGCGGACGAGTCTAGGCTAGCCGCATTACTACCGCTATAGACGCCGGTTAAGGGAGTAGCATCCTTAACGTCCTTCGGAGTAGCTAATACGAGAGCGACACAACTATCCTTAATAAAGATAGAGGCTAGCTAGAAAGAGGCTAGCTAGAAGGAGGCTAGCCTAGTTAAGCGTAATCTATTAGCCGCGATGCTAGCCCTTAAGCTAGTATAAGAGCGCTCTAAGATCGTCGTCGAGCCTACTACTACCGCTATAAAGGAGCTAGTTATTAAGGAGCTAGTTATTAAGGAGCTAGTTATTAAGGAGCCTACGGTTAATACGCTACGCCGAAGTAGAAGGAAGCGACTACTAACGTAGAAGAAGGCTAAGAGCGAAGGTTAATGTAATCTTACCTTGAATTAATGCGATCTTAGTATAGAATGCACGTAGGGGGTAGAGGTATATAGGATTAGAAGCATAGGTAGCTTAGCATTAATATTAAGCATAAAAATAGGTATTATTCGGCAGCTCGAGAGCTAATCTTATCGTATCTTAGTGCAATCTTAGCTACTTCTACTCTAATGCCGCTAAACGAGCCTTAAAAAGCTTATTAGTCTCTAAGAACGACAGATACCTCTCCTTAAGGCCTCTAATCTTACTACGAAGTCTATCGATCTTAGTCTTATATGTCTCCTTTATACGGAGGATATTACGTATTATTCTATAAACCTTGTCTACTAACTCTACCTTCGCCTCTGTTAAGTCCGCTACCTCTAACTATAATACCGCTACCTCCGACTATAATGCCGCTACCTTTGCTCCTTTATCTGTAATACTAAGACTGTCTTCGATATCTAACTCCTCTTTTACTATAATCCTAGCGCCGTAGTTAGCCTTACTACGGCTAAAGTAATATTTATAAGTCGTAAGCTTTAAGTTATCCTTATAGGCGCGATAGACGTAATTCGCATTAATATAGAGCCTATAAGGCGAGTGCGTAGCTTGTCCTAGGAAAATTAGCTAAGATTAGGCCGAGATTAGCCTAGATCGCCTAAATTAAACTTACCTTCCTCTATCTCCTATACTCGTCCTACGTAATTATATCGTATAAGCGTCTAACGACCGCTCCTCCGGACCTTCGTATCTATTAATTAAGCTTTAGTAAGGGCTTCCTTCTAGTTTATAACGCTAATATATTGCGGAGCCTTCTAATCGGCGGTAGTCGGTATATAGTAGGTACGGAGCTCGATAGGTAGACTCGAAGGTAATAGTAGCGGTAAAGCGGTATCCGTAACGCTTACTAGAGAGTCTACGCGCATAGTCGGTAGTAAGGAGTTATCGCGCATAACGGCTAGCGGTAGTAAGGAGTCGTTACGTATATCGTACGGCGTAATAGAGTTAATATTAAAGCCTTTTTACGTATTAAGAGCAGTCTAAGGAGGTATAAGATTATAGGCGAGAGCGTAGAGAGTAGTAGTAGTAGTAGTAGTAGTGTTATTGCTTAAAAAGAGAGCGCGGTAGTAGAAGTTTTATAAGAAGAAACGGCTACTTACTAGTATTGTAAGTTACCTACTACTTATTAATAGCATATAACAATACGGACACATACTAAGATTACGATAGGACGCATTAAGAGTGATATACAGGCAATAGGAGGCATATTAAGCGAGTGAGGTTAATATGCACGTGACTAAATGGCTAAATAGCTCGTAGTGGCAGTAACTGACGTATGGTACACTATCTTGGGGGCGGAAAAGCTCCGCGCTTGAACATCACCTTTGGAATCGACACCGTCCCGTCCTCTTTCAATCTACCTCATCAATGCCACATTGACTTCAAACATCATTCCAAAGCTCTCAGTTACGAGACCGAACTGTCCTGGATCGTGCGAACTCATCTCACGCATCGACGACCACGGCTCCAACCCGATCTACACGCAGTCTCACACATCGAGTCAGGAAACCAGACTCATCAAAAACTCCACTGTACTCGCTCGCCTCAGCGTGCTATATAAAGGTCATTCCCCTCCCTCCTCCCCCCAAAACCAATCCATACCTCCCCTCCAACCTCTCCTCCTCCCTCCTCCCCCAAACCCAATCCATTCGAAGCAGCCTTGCCCTCACTACAAAGTCCCAACACGTCCCTCACCCCGAATTCCCGTCCCGCATACACGAGAACGCCGCCGAGTGACGCTTCAGCAGCGTAGCCCTTCCTCGTGTACTGCGATAGGATCGCGAAGCCCAGGTCGGGGATGGTGGGGTCTGGAGGGTCCCGGGAGGTCGAGGTCGAGGTCGAGGGGAGATGGCGCCGATGAATTGCGATTTCGGCGCGAGGTTCTCCCGTTCTCCCCCGGGGAGGGGGGGGTGTGATTTTAAGGGAGAGGAGGTTTAGGTGCCGAAAGCCGTTCCGTGCGGATTATTCTGCTCGGAAGCGGGTTGCGATGGTACTTTGCGAGCAGGCTTCGCGGGTGGTGATGGACGTACGTCGCTGTTTCCGCCGTTGGAAGCCGATGAGTTCGGGGGGGGTTGTGGAGTTGCACGATGAAGTCGCTAGTGGGTGTTGTTTGGAGGGGTCGAGGTAGGCTTAGGGGGAGGCGATCCGATGGTCGTGAGGGTGCCGGTGTGGGAGGTCGTGTTGGGACCGAGGGAATGAGGTTGCGAGTTGTCTGCTGGAGATGGCAGTGGAGATCATGGTCGGTGATGGTAGTATGTTGGCAAACATCCGAGGACAAGGTGAGTCGGAATGTGTATGGCCAGTTCGAAGGATCATTGCAGTGTGGCTGGCTGGTGGTAAGAGGACCAATCATAGGCCAAGACATATCAAATACTGCCACCGCTCGACCTGTACATTTTTCTTTCGCCGAGTGCTGTACAAACATCTCTTTCCCCTCACAACAACGGCCCCCCTCCTAAAAAATGATCCCCTCCCCCGTCCCCAAGTCCCCAAGTCCCCCATTCAACGCCCCATCAACCCCACCCATCTCCTGCACACCCCATCCATACATCCCCGGCCCCACCACGAACCCGCCCGGATCCGCGAACCCGCCATACCCATCATGGCTGGAATCCTCAAAGCGATCCAGTTGATCCATCGTCATACTGCCCGCGAGGCTACCGTTGTTTTCGACCGCGAAGTCGCCGACGGCGGGGAGGTCGAGCCAGGAGAATTGATTGATTGAGGGGCCGAGGAATTGGGCGGGTGGGGGAGCGCCGAGGGGGGAGGGGTAGGGTTGTTGTTGGTTGGGGTAGTAGTTCTGCTGGGAGGGTGGATAGGTGGTGTTCGGGTCGGAGAGGGATTGCTGCTGTTGCTGTTGAGGGTACTGTGGGTTTTGAGTCCCGTCTTGCACGACGCGGCCGTTCTGTGCGGTTGTGGGTCTGGTGATCTCGCCTGGATCGGCGACGACGCTGCCTCGATGGCCGGGGGCTTTTCTCCAGAGTAAGCGGATGAGTCGTGAGTATCTCTCTCCGACATCATTGGGTGCTGCGGAGCTCTTCTGCAGGTTGTTCATGGTATCGGTGATCAACCGCTTGACACTACCTCGCGAGTCCGCTGCCATGACCCCGGTCGAGCGAGCTTTGTACAGGAATACGGCCGAGTAGATGACGTAGAGGTAGTATCTCAACGGCATGAAGCGGAAGGTCTCGTGCGGATCGACGAACGAGCAGAATGTCGAGAGGAGGGATTTGGCGGCATCAATGGCGTCGTAGATGAAGCGGGCGTCCGGCGTGGTCGCAATGTCGGCGAATGGGTAGGCGACCGAGGCAGGTGTGGCGGTGCCGGATTCTGCGGATTCCTTCATGCGGGTGATGAGGCGGTTGAGCGTGGCCTGGGTATGATCTCGTCAGCAACCGAAGCAAGATGCAATATGAGTGGGAATGAACTCACCCGGTAAGCAAATGCGTTGATATACAAACGCAGATACTCGTAGCTCAGAATCAGACTCGCCTTCAGCGGCGGCGAGCACGTGAACCAACCCCACGATTCGTTCCAATGGCGTAGCGCCACTCGAAAGTCATCGATATACTTGACATACTCTCCTCCCGCGTTCAGCTGATTGGATCGACTCTTCGTCGCATACAACACATCATGCGCGTTGGAGAAAAGCTGTGTCAACTCCAGATTCGCCTGAAAGATGGCCGCAAAGTTATCCTGACGATGTAACCGTGGCTGCAGACTGGGGAAGTCCTGCGCGCGGAGAGCAGTCATCGGTCCAGGGCCTCTCGACCAGAACGCTTTACCAATGCGAACGGAGATTTGTCGATCGGACATGTAGCAGCTTGCCCATGCGAGGCGTTTCCGGTTGAGATCGGCGGATTGTGCTTCAGACTCGCCGCGAAAGCCGGTGCGGTCGATGCCCAGGAGGTAGCCTAATCGCACGGCAGTGCCGACGTACATCCAAGCGGCTTGGTCTTCCTCGCCGCGGCCGATGGCAGGAGTCGAATGAGGGCGTCGAGGTACCCACTCTGCGAGGATGAGCATCGCTTCGACGGCTTCCACGCTCCCCCGACCCTCATACACCAAACTCGCCACCAGACTCTGCATATGCGCCGAGCAGACTTCGTGCACTTGCCACCAATCTTTCTCGTCTTTCGACGCTACGGTCAAGATGGCCGCAAGCAAATGCGGTTCTTTTCGGGCAATGGTCGGCAAATTGTCCGGATCCATCGCAGCTGGATTGGCAAGTGGGAAGAAAGGGTGGTACTTCTCTTCGAAGCTAGATGGCAGCGGTGTTAGCAATTTCCCGCTTTGATCAATGAGCATGACGCGCAACATACCGGTATAGCAACACTTTGATCATATCAAGACTCAACTCTCCTTTCTGCAGCGGTGGCCACTCAATCGTTGTATTGAATCGTACCGAGTTCTCTTCACCCGCCACGCCTGCGCCACCAGCTCCGCCCGCCGCAGAAGCAGATCTTTGATGACTCGGAGCATGTCTCGGTAGAGTGCCTCTGCCACCACTTGCTTCTACACCTTCGCCTCGACTGTCGCCACCAGTCGCCCCTGCCTGCGACTGTCTCGGCGAGACTGGATTGAGTAGAGACCGGCCGTATGCTCCGTCAGGGCCGATCGAAATTGATGGTAGCCTCCCTCTGCCGCTCGCGCCGTTGCCTTTACCATTCGCTTGCCCATTGCTGTCTCTCTCGGCTACACTGGCCAGAAATTCGAGGGCATCTGCCGGATTTTGAAGATCAGTCGAGGCCACTGGATCTTCGACGGTCATTTTGGAAGCCGATCCTGTCCCGGATGCCGGACCAGAAGACCCGAGAAAAGCGTGACGATCAGTATTGGAGGGCTTGTAAAGAGGATTCAATATCGGTGAGCCGGGCTTAGTGATGGTACTGCCATCGTGGGAGAGAGGAGGCAAAGTCCGCGAGGAAGGATGATCGAGCGACGACCAAGACGGTAGTTGATGCTGTCGGTGGAGGGACTGAGCATGGAGGCCAGAGTCTATGGAGTCGCCTTGATGAAGAGGCGGATAGCTCTGACTCGGGGTGGCAGTATTGGGACGTTCACTGGTGGGAATGGGAGTGCTGTTGTTGGCATTGGCATCGGAGGTGGAACGTTTCACTCGTTTCCCGCCTCTGCGCGAGCCGCCGAGGACACATTCGTGCTGTTCGCGGATGCAGCGTTCGCAGGGTGGTCGACCAGGTTCGCCGCTGCTGTATCTGGAGGAGTGAAGAATTCGTGGTCAGTCATGATCTGCTTTGAGATGAATGTCGATGATTTGAACGAAATGTTACACGCAACAGTACGCTGGTGAGGACAAGGAAGTACAAGACTGTGCAATAGAACGCGCAACGCCCGTATCGACAGTCCATCAAACGCAGTCCAGCACCGCAACGACCGACGAGGCAGAACTTCCCTCGACGTCCAGATCAACAATCAGTTGCAGGCAGGAAGTCCACCAGCAAACTCTTTGACAACAGCCAGTCTGCTCAGCTCACCTGTTGTCAAGACGAAATCCAAGACCGCACGCAGCAACAAGACAAAATCCCAAAACCAAACAGTAAACAAAACACCAAACGAAAAAAAGAAACCCCACAAAAACTTACAAATCACACCTCGACTTCCTCTGCCGACAATGCAAACACGCCCGATACGTCCTCTTCTCCCTCTCAGACTTCTCCCGTCTCCCACCCGTAGCCTTCCCCGTCGTCGCCGGGGAAGCCGGCGCGCTCTCCTGCGAACTCCCGCCATCGTCGTCCTCCGGCTCCCGCTGGCGCCGTCGATCTTGTTGTGGTGGTGGTGGTGGTGGTGGTTGTTTGCGGTCAGGCGTATAGTCTAACCGCTGATGTTGCTGCTGCTGCTGCTGCGACGGGTAATATTGCTGCTGCTGTTGCTCGTAGCCTGTGGTAGCAGCAGCAGCACCGTCTCCACCGCGTCCAGAAGAAGCTCCTCCAATCCCGCCACTCGCAGCAGCAGCAGCAGCAGCAGAGCCCGGTCCTCCTCCCCCTGGCTGCTCCGACCCAGCTCCGGCACTCGGACCATGCTGGTACTCCATCGTATCCCGCCCGGCAATAGTAGTGAACCTCCGTCCGGTGATTGCAGGTGTTTGCTTTCCTCGCTCCGCGCGCTCGGGGCAAGGAAGCACTGGCCGGCAGTCGACGGAATGAACGGGGACGCCTGACGACCCAGCCCTTTCGGTTCGAAAGCCGATTGCAAACACGCACGGTTCTTCGCGGATGATTGCCGACCTTGCGAAGGGAAGCCGACCGATGTTTTCCCCTCCGCCGCTTGCCGGTGGGGATGATGGGCGGGTGCTGTTTGACGATATGGTTTTGTGGAGTTTTGCGGAGGTGCGGAGTTTGCGGAGGAGATTTGGGGAATCTGGCGACTGACGGTGATTGAGAAAATCTGTTTGCCTCGGGCGGGAGGAGCCGTGGAGCGATCAAGAGTCAAAAGACACTAGAACTAAAGCGGCCCCCACTCGCAGCGCTGCGGTCTAGATTGAGGGATATATATCTTTTTGACATGTGTACGACAGACACGTTTCGATCTGAAGACTTTGGTGCTTGGAATTTACTGGTTTGCGACGTTTCATCAGGCGGCTGCAAGGCTCACACTGGCGGAAAGTCCCTCACATCGAGCTCTGATTATGCCTCACATTATGGTCAGCTTGGCCAAGTGCAGCCTAAAGAAGCTTTCGAATCCCGATCCTTCAGGCAAGCACGATGATCTCTCGGGTGAGGATTGTGGAACCAAGAATGTCGATCTCTTCCTCGTCGGTGAGACGCACATGTGTCTCCTACAGCAGTGATGCCAAGAGTCGACTCTCGCGGCAACTGACGGTCGACGGAGACTTGCAGCACAGAGGAAGAGGCTCTCTATTTCTTCCACAAGTGAGGAGACGAACCAAAGACACCAGTGTGAGTCTCGCTTAGACATCTCGGAAAAGCCTTGTTCCATACCATACAGTCTGCTTTTGTATACCTGTCCACGAATCGCCCTCAAAACCTCATCATACACGCTTCACACCTCAATGCCCAGTCCCTTCAACAGCGCTCCCTCCACATCCTCCGAGATCTTCACCACCCAGAATCTCTTCTCATTACACGCCAACAATTCTCCCTTCCTCGCAAAGCAAAAGTTCGCCACGCCGCCGGGAATGCGAATCTTGCCCAGAAGGCGTCCGGCGGGACTCCAGACGCTGATGCCGTCCCACGTGCCGCTGTAGACGTTGCCGTTGAGGTCGGTTTTGATGCCGTCGGGAATGCCTGTTGTAGGAGAGACTGTTAGCATAGATTCAAGGTCATTGATGAAGAGTTGTCGATCATACCGCAGTCTGACATGGCGAACAGCCGGCGATTCGCGAGGAATTGGCCTCCGTGCCGCTCGATCACGTCGAAAGCATATCTGCAGGTATCAACGTCAGCATCCGGGACTCTCAAAAAGCAATCTCTCTTGTCTCATTCCACTCACATATTCGACGCCCTCCGATGATCGGTTGTCCCGTCTCCATGAATCCAATCCGTGTCCGTCACATACAAGGTCTCCTCATCCGGACTGAAACACAGCCCATTGCACCTCCCGAACCCATCCGCCACCGGCCTCAACTCCCCGCTCTCGGGTTCTAGTCTCCATACATGAGATGGCAGTTCAGGGGTTGGTCGGAATCCTTGCTCGTGACCGTAGATTGGGTCGGTGAACCAGACACTGCCATTGGAGTGGATCACCACGTCGTTGGGAGAGGTGAAAGGCCGCGTGTGGAAGGATGTGAGCAGGCGGGTTGTTCTGTAGGGCGGCGTGGGATCGAGGATGGTGAGGGATGGTGGTGAGCCGTGGGAGCCTTGGTCACAGATGAGAAGGGCTTCCGGGTTTGATGGAGTAGGATAGTTGACTCCACCATTGCCCATTGCAACATCGGTGGAGAGAGGTTCGTAAGTCCATGTCCGAGAGGTGGCATCGCGGGTGAGCTTGCCGAGATGGATTTTTGGTTGGCCAGATGCTCCATCGGGTGGGCAGACGTTCGAAGTTATGTAGCAGGCATCCTGTGAGGGCACGTAGACGGCAGCTTCGTGTGCAAATGGCCAGTCCTTCTCCACGCCGAGTGTGATGGAGGGAGATGAACCGAGGAGGGTGAGGAAGGAAGGGTCATGGACGGCGAAGAAGGGTGTCTCGTCATGCGAGGCCTCGGCCTCGGAGGCTTGATCATGAAAGAGGACACATTCTTTGGAGATGTGCTGGAAGGAGTGGTCTCAGTACCGATGATGGTCACGATAGGAGGTAGGTAGTTCTAGGGCAAGCGACTCGGACAGGGATGAGGGGATGAGTTCGTACCGACCTTGCAGTTCGCTGGAAGGTTCATTGTCATGCTGGACACGGAGGCGCAGTGCTCGTTGATGCTTCGGGATCAAGTGTGAGGGGCAAGGAGAGAGTGGAAGAGTCACGCACGCAATCAATCGATGTTGATATTCTTCCCTCGTGTGATATCGATGGATTGTTGAGACTGAAGGGTGACGGGATTCCGTTTCATGTGCAGTCGCCGTCGATTTGCGCGTCCAGGTCAAAGGCCGTCCAAAGCCGACAGGCAAACACTCCACCTTGTCGATCCCTCCCTCCCGTCTGAGGTCTCCAGATTTACGAGGTACTCCGCAGTCTCGGCCGATGGATGTGTCGGTTCCATGGTCTCCGCCATCCATGATCAACAATCACATGTGATGCACGTGGAGAGTTCCGGCTCCTTCGATGCCAACGACGTGTCTCTGCAGCTTGACCAGCATCTCAAGCCAGGTCCAATGCAAGCTGAATGCGGCCGTGTGGCGGTCGTCAAGGTGGACGTATGCCATGCTTCTTGTCGATATCGAATCACATGTATACCGTCTTGAGAGGCTTCATCTCGATCATTACCCGAGGCCTCGCTTGAGGTTGGGAAGCCGACTCCTGGTAATGCTAGCTCGATACCACCGACTGACCCCTTTTCTTCTCGGATTATTATTGCCAAATCTGCCTGCGGGGTCAGACATGGCAAGGATCCTGTTGATCGAAACATGGTGAGGCGTACTGGCGCGTTCCCCGGGGAAGAAAATCTGGCGAGACGACGGCTTCTCTTTCTCTTCGTCCATTGGCCGACTGCTGTGCTCTTGGTAGTTCTAGCCCACTCGTGGCCGATTCTCTCTCTCTCCGCTCCATCGACATCCAAAGAACATCACCCGATCGATAGATGGAGCCAAGAACTCTTAGTTCAAACTCAAATACCAATGATTGTTCAAACCCCGACATCTCGTGGCTCGTGGCTTCAGGCATGGCCCTGGCCCTGCTTCCCCACCACACTGCTGATATCACCACTCCAGGATCTCGCCCGTCTTCATTCGCCGCGCCTGGGAAGCTTCGACCAGGACGCGGAGTATACATATCCTGGGGAAATCTCCTCCATCCAACCCGCCTGCGCGACTTGCTTCCTTTTACCGCGTGCCACAAGCATACCGTCTCGTGTACAGCGACCACACCTCTTCCATCGAGACTTGACAGGAGAAGGCGAAAAGGGGAGGTTTGCCGAACCCAGACGTCGCCATCGACATACACAGGGCCACCACCATCATGCATATCGGGCCACAGCTCGAGGGCAATGCCCTCCTCTACAGCGTATCACTCCTAGCCTGTCTCGGCTTCCTCCTCATCGGCTACGACAATGGTCTGATGGGCGGTCTGGTCGGAGCCAACTCCTTCTACAACACATTCAAGGTCGATCAGAATTCAGACTCCGGCGCTGATATGATCGGTCTGATTGTGGCCATTGTGAGTCTTCCGCAGCTCCCGCATGGACACACCACGAGACTGACCGCTTCCTCAACAGTACGAGATCGGATGCTTCTTCGGCGCCGTCACGACCTCCTTCATCGGAGAGTCGCTCGGCCGGAAAAAGAGCATCTTCTACGGTGTCGTGATCATGATCGTCGGAGCCATGCTTCAAGCCACAGCCTACACCGTCGCACATCTCATCGTAGCTCGCATCGTTTCCGGTGTGGGAATGGTACTCATCCCTCCTCGGAACCTCCACAACAATCACTCAACAAGCTAACACCCCCTCCAGGGCTTCATCAACTCCACCGTCCCCGTCATGATGGCCGAGTTCGCCCCGAAAGCCACACGAGGCATCTACGTCTGCGCCCAACTCTCGACCCTCAACTTCGGCATCATGATGGTCTACTGGATCGACTACGGCTTTGGCAAAATCGAAGGCGCCCCATCCTACGCCTGGCGTCTCCCCGTCATCATGCAATGCATGTTCCTCGTCCCCATGCTCCTCATCCTCGCCATGATCCCGGAGACCCCCCGCTGGCTCCTCTCCCAACACCGCGGCGACGAAGCCCTCGACGTCATGCGACGACTGAACAAAGGCAAAATGTCCGACGAGGCCATCCTCCGCATGCACGCGGACGTCACCAACACGGTCGCGTACGAGGAGTCGCTCGGGACGGGATCCTGGTCGGACCTCCTCCGCGAAGACGACATCCGCAGCCGTCGCCGCTTCCTCATCGCCTGCGGCATTCAGATCTTCCAGCAGCTCGGCGGCATCAACGCTCTCATCTACTACAGCGCCACGCTGTTCGAAAAGAGCTTGGGTTTCGACAAGCAAATGTCCGCGTTGATGTCGGGGGTTCTCAACACCTGGTTCTTCGCCGCCTCTTTCATTCCTTGTACGTCTCACATGTCCCAGTCCCTCCTTTCCCGTATCGAGCAGAACCTCAGAGCTAACGGACATCAGGGTTCCTCATCGACCGCATCGGCCGCCGCCCCCTCTTCCTCTCCATGATCTCCCTCATGGCCGGCGTGATGATCGTCCAGACCGGTCTGATCTGGAACGTCGAGAACAAAACCTCCATCGCCAAATCCGCCGGCGCGGGCGCCGCCGCCATGCTCTTCGTCTTCCAAGGCGCCTTCACCATCGGCTTCCAAGCCACCGTCTGGGTCTACCCCTCGGAGATCCTGCCGCTCAAACTCCGCCAGCGCGGAAGCTCCATCTCCACGGCGTCGAATTGGATTTGCAACTTCGCCATCGTGTACATCACCCCGCCCGCGATCCGGAACATCAAGTATCGGACGTACATCATTTTCGCCGTGTTGAATGCGTTGTGGGTGCCGATTATCTACTTTTTCTTTCCGGAGACCAAGGGGATGGCTCTGGAAGATGTGAGTTTTACCTCCCGAACCGATACATTCCGGCTCTTGGTTCGTGGCACTAATACTTCCTCGCAGGTCGACCGTCTCTTCGCCAAGGACGAGCAGGTCAGGAGGGATCTGAGCGAGATCGTCAATGGCAGCACGGAGAAACACGAGGTGGAGCAGGTCAATGACGTGGCGCAGAAGAGTTGAAAAGAGTTGAGGGAGGCCCTCAGGGGCCTGTTGGGGGAACTTTGGAGCATATTCGAGCGGGATTATGTGTCCATATTCTCTCGGCATGGCCCTCCTGTTATGAGTACGTCTTATTACCGATCGAAGCGGTTGCGCTCTCGGCTTCGAGTATAGGAAGAACTCGCTGCACTGTGGGTATGACTCTAGCTCGTTGGTCTTGATTTATGGTCTTGACCTGTAGGTCTTGGAACTTCACAGGACACTCCGAATCGACTCTGTATGGGCGAGCCGTTAAATCGACTCCACTCCTCGTGGGATTTGTTCTTCTTTCAACCCAACATCATTGCTGGGATCGACACGGCCACTCTATTGCACCGTGCCCGACGAAGGGGGGGGGGGGGGGGGGGGGGGGGGGGGGGGGGCGGCGGGGGGGCGGGGCGGGGGGGGGGGGGGGGGGGGGG